>JARJDX010094419.1:0-18209 GCA_030264735.1 Gymnusa sp. GC000175
TAACAAAATCAACAAGCCGATTACTCTAAATGCTGCCGAAACACGAGCCGAAATAGCGAAAACTAAGAGGCAAATTGAGACAACAGAGATGAAAGTACTCCGCAGAATAGCCGGCAAAACAATATGGGACAGAAGGCGTAGCGAGAATATCCGTAACATCTGCAAAATCGACAATGTCATCATATGGGTACTGGACAGAAAGAAGAACTGGAACGACCACATAGGAAGAATGACTGAAACCAGACTGGTAAGAGTGGCACGAGATAAATCACCTCTGGGACGCAGAACAACTGGACGTCCAAGAAAAAGATGGAGCGACACTCTTACTCCCCCAACTAAGGCAATATGACGAAGAAAAACAAGCTAATAGCTTAATATAAAGGAAGAAGAAGAAGAAGAAGAAGACTAACCTCAGGTATTGCTTCCCAGGCAGCTTGCTGAATAATGCATGCCAAAGTTTCTACTGCAAAATCAACGTCCTGGTTCGTCTTGAGGGGCATTGTAGTCTTCAGCCTAATGGCCTATTATTCCAAGCTGTGTTTTCCCTGCAGGTAATTAGGTGAAATACATTTAGTAACGCAGAAGTCGATTATATCGGGGAGCTTTTTAAGATCTGAGGGCCAGTAGGTTGGCTGTCCAGTCAATAGGTGCCTTAGATTATTTTTGTCAATGCACTTTACAAGCTCACGCCCTTTGGTGGTGGCTAATATCTGGATAATATTTGATGCTTAGCATTGTATCGCCACTAGCGATGAATCTGTCGCCTAATGTTGCAAAGAAGTCAGTATACTGACTCTCTATAATGGCATGTCTGGAAGGGCTGTAGATATCTGCAATTGTTATTGGCCCATTCCAGTCCTCTATAATTACACTAGTTGCTTGAATGTAGTTTTTTGGAAGTGGTTTCCAGCATGATGTTTAATTTTCTTCTTGATGATGACTGCAGAGCCACCATAAGCGGTACTTAGTGTCGAAGATTGCCTAATTATGTTATTTCCGAGATAAGGACAATATCTAGATCATGAGTTTTGATGAATTAATAAGCTCTAGACCATGCTGAGCTTGCACTCCAAACTTGCACGCCACACTGCAATTTTAAATTCCATAATTTAATTTTTGGTTATTAGCGTTATTTTTTTTAGTAGGTAACTGTAACCAAATTTTAGAGTTTCTCGATTTTGGTTGTATCTTGTTTTGACTGTGTTTCTTCTGAGGGGCTCTTTTTAAGCTCTGGGCGTATGTATGTATGCTTGGTTCGTGTTGCATATTGTTATTTTGCACCCCTTATAATTCGCGAGATGGTTCTGTTTACAAAGTGCACATTTTGCAGGTTCATTTTTTTGTTTCGAGCCCACTTTATTGCTGTGGTTCTCGCCACATGTGATACATCGAATTTATCTAGTGCAGAATTTTTGCGTATGCCCATACCTTTGGCATCTTGCACATTGTGGTGTTTGTCGGTTTTGGCGTGGAGGTTCAATTATTACTTTTGCATGTTGAAGGTGTTTAGTATCATATATTTGTTTGTTTGTAGTGTTAGGATTAAAATTGGATATAATTTAATTTGTCACCCTTTATGTTGGCAATCATTACACCAGTGGCTTCTAGCACTTTTGACAGATACATTACCATATTTCATTATTTATAAGTTGATTAAAATAACAGTAAGTCTCTGCAAATTGATGGGAATAATTTCCCTAAAAATGTTATGAACAAAAATGGGTTGTTATAATGTTAATTTGTGTTGTAAGTTTTAATGATATAAATTTGTTCAAATTTTGAATCAAAATTTACATGATTTTCGTGAAATTGAGAAAATTTTGGTTTTATATAATATGAATTTGGTCAACTTTTGTCAACATTTGGGTGAAATCGCCATGATTTAAATGAAATTTGTTGGATTTTTATTAAAACTCATATGATTTTTGTCAAATTAGGAAAATTTTGGTTTTAAATGATATGATTTTGGTTAAATTTAAACAATTTTTATGAATATTTTGATTGTTTTTGGTGAATCCTTAATTATTTTCTAAACATTGTGCAATTTTTATCAAAATTCATTTGATTTTACATCAAATTGGGACAGTTTTCTTTTAAATGATATAAATTTGGTTAAATTAGGAAAATTTTTGTTTTAAATGAAGTGAATTTGGTTAAATTTAAGCAATTTTTATGAAAATTTTGATTAATTTTGGGTAATTATTTTATAAACATTGTGCAATTTTATTCAAAATATTTTAATATTATAATGTTAATGTTTATTTAAACTGGCCAATAGCAACAGTTTGTGAAATAACAAGCTAACCCCTCTTTTAAAGTTTCTTCTTCCCATATTTCTTTCGCACCCCCTGCCGTTATCCCGCAGCAGTTTGTCGATCTCTTTTCAAGATGGGCCGCGAAAAAAATATTACAGAAAATACCGGTGCTTGTTTGGGAAACGCTACCTTTAGTATAAAGTATATTGATATAAATGAAAGTTTATATTTGGTATAAGGTCTATACACACAAAAATAAATATGAATTTAAATAAACTTAAAAATGTTACCATTTTGTTTATAAATTTGTTCATAGTGCCAATTTAAAAATATTGTTCAAAGCATTAGTTTTGAAGGGCAATTTACACTTTGTAAATGGATTTGTGTTTATATTTTGGTCGAGCAAATAATAAATTTACTGCCCTTTGAAAAATAAAATTGGAAAGGTCAATTTAGATTTATAACGTGTTATCTTCAATTCGATCGACAAAATGCGCCACTATGCGGATGCTTTATACACACTGACTCTAATTTAATGTTTTATTACTTAATAATTTACTTACCCTGAAACTAATTGCTCCGTTGCAGTTAACATCGAAGGCTTTGAACACGTAATGTGCATACAAACTTGAATCTGAAAAAAATAATTGGTGCTTTATGTTTATATATTTAAAATTTTTTATTTGCGAGTAATTGTTGTTGTATTTTGTACTTTAAATACATGCAAAATTTGGGATCAAATAATATGTTAATAAAGGAAAATTATTCGTTTTCCAAGTTAAAAGTTTTAATGAGCGTACATATTTTAAAGTTAAGTTTAAAGATTAAATAAGTTTAATAAGTTTATAACCAGATTATTATCGAATAAAAAATTTATGTTCAAGTATGCCCAAAAATCTCTTAAATTTATTTAAATTGCAGTCTTGTGTAAATGGTTATTTATAGGTGAAAATACGAGGTAAGTTAGGCTAGGTTAGGTTAGGTTAGGTTAGCTCAACTCTTAAGCTAGCTTGTATAAAGATTTGCTAACTATACTGCTATAAGGTTTGTTAAAAATATATTACTGCTAAAAAATCTTGATCTTTCAGAGGAAACATTTTTTTCCAAATTTGACTTTTATTAAACAAATTTTATTCATATTTTTTTTAGTTCTACTTTTGAAGATCTGTCGGATTTCTTAAAAATTTTTGGGGTCCATCGTTGCAAAAAGTGGCATTTAAGTTGGTCCAGAGCTATCCGATCAAAAAAACACGGACCCGATCACAGCACCAACGCAATTATACAGAATATATCAGATAAAAATATAACGAACTTGGCAAGAATAGATTCAACGAATATTAAAACACATTCAGCAAAAAAAATGGAAGAATACCAGAAGTAAAGCACTAATTTAATGAACACAACATGTTACAAACTAGGAATAAAAAACACCTTTTTAATTATTAAGCCCTAATAGCCTAATGGAGCAATCTACCCAACAAAAGCCATAGACCCACTGCCAACATAAGCCTCGACCACTCCATGGGGCTCTTCAAGCTTCGTATTAATATACAAAAGAAGAGCTTCAAACGCCCGTCATGACAAAGTTAAACAAAGAGTTAATCAACAATTAATAAATCAAAGAACTTTAGCAAATTTGCCTATCGCAAAAATAACAAACTACACGAGAGCCAAAGATGGGTAGAGACCTGGTGATAACGTATACGAATGAACATAGTAGATGCAGCGACCAAACCTCAGGAAAATGGAGCTTCGGAACAAACTTTATTTAAAAAAAAGCAAGAGAAAAAGAGGACATATACACAAGATATAGAAAAAAAAAACATACAAGAGGAGCAACTCAATGCACATAAAATAAAAACAGTTTTAACAAAAAAATACGAGATCCAAAACCTAGATATTGGGTACAATTTTCATTTGAAATACGAAACATAAAAAAATAATGTGAATAATAAGAATATGGAAGATAAATATACAAGATTACGCACAAACACAGCAAATCAATATTTCAAGGACCTGTATACCATATAATATAACAACATCGTTGAAAAAGACAATAAATGCAAAACCTAAAAAAGATGAAAAACGGGAAAGCCCCTGTCCTAGATGATCTACCAAATAAACTCATAAAATTTGGTGTGGTAAAACTAATTAAAAAACTACAATTTTTTTTAAATAATTCTACAAAAAAAATACTAAGTGATTGGGTAAAAGCATTGCTGCCTCAATATTTAAAAAAGGTGACAAAAAGCTTCCGAAAACTAGCCGAGTCCTAACCGTATTAACACGCCACATTTAAAACTAAACAAATTATAAAAAAATTGATTGAGTATATTAAACCAGCCTTTAGGTGTTTTATTGGCCAACCTAAGCCTTCGACAGGGCAAGGTTGCAAACCATGGTAGAAATATTAAATGTAAACAGTTTAACATCAATACATCCAGTCACATATCGATAAACCGGTAACTAACAGAGAAACACCCCCAAACAAGGAGACTTGCTATATCATCATCACGGACCAAATAATAAAACACGTTAAAAGCTCTGGAAGAGAATTTAGACTATTATTAATGACCATCACTTTATTTTGTCACTTTTTTTCACTGAGCAATCCTGTCCTTTCCGTAAAGGACAGTATCTTTGACAAAGGAGTATTATTAACCTGATTTATGCTAAGTTTCTCTTTACCGACAATGAGTTTTCTTACTTCGTCGTAGGCCTTGCATTCTTGTATGATGTGAATGAAGAGACGTTTCATCGTCCTCCACGCAACCCTTATACATTGGTTCATGTTTTAGTTTCATATCTCGTGTCCTGTGATAAGTCCTGCCGTTGCTTTGCAACTTTATGGAATGGATTGCTTCCTAGGAACTTCTTTGTTTAAAGTTTCCCCGGAGTTTGAATTATTTTTCCCGGTGGTCCTTTTTTGAAAAGTTTTTGATCTCCGGTTTAGCTGGGTCCTTTGAGAGCCCGCAAGCTGGTTCATGTCCAATGAACAATTTCATTCTGCCTTTATTCGCAAAATTATCTGCACACTGGTTACACCTAATAATGAGGTACATGAGTGCCCAAATTGGATTTAATTAATTGCGCGTTGCTGGTTCATTAAGAGTTCTTTTACACTCGAGAACAAGTGCGGTAAGACGCTGAAAATTTGCCCTCAGTGTACCTTCCGCACAGCTTACAATTTTGTGCAGCGCAAGTTCACACAATTTTTTGCTTGGTAGGCGCTTTGATGCAGCGGTAAGACTCTAAAAATTTTATCCCTAATGTGCCCTTCAAGTAATTTCTAGAGGAAGAGGATACTTTGAATATCTATAGCAAAAATCAGGGGATTATCTGACTTAGAAAAGAAAACGAGACTACTAAGCTGCTATGTATTTCCGGTGCTATTATTTTAAATAGAAACATCCTCAATATTATGAATCTGTGGGTAGACCGTTTTGTTACAAAAAATAGTAAAGTAAAGGCTATAAGCTAACATCAACAATAAAATCCTGAAACTTTTAATATTTTGGATATATAATGAGAAATGAAGATCGATATCAAGTGATACAATTAATACTTTAAGAAATAACAACGCAAGAAAGATGTGTAAGTAAAAGAAATTTAATTTAACTTAAGAAAACGGTTCTCAATGTCGTTTGTAGCGTTGTTTAGGTTTGCAGCGCTGCCACAAATAAAATTAAAATAGCCAATATAATTACCAGTATCTAGATCGGATAGACATTGCTAAAATATGACCAAAATCATACAAATCTATCAAAACATCAAAATTTGTATTACGTCAAACCCCGTTAATTAGAATTAGATCAGGTTGGATATAATTGGATTGGTAACAATCAAACAACGTCTGTGCCCCGAATGGGCGGCTGACAACAGCATGTGCATCCAGATGATTGGTTGAAAATATTAAATTCGCCAAAACCTCCGTACTAAACCATGAAGAAATTTTATAAAAGACAGCCTATGTACGCAGGGAGTTCCACACATACACACACAAATTTTACACTAATTCGTTAGTCAGCACTAAGAATTCTAGGAAGGGCAAAATTTCGACAAATAACAATACTAAGATAAAAAAACCTAAAAAAAACCGAACAATTATAGCAACCTACAATACACGCACAATGAGATCTAATGGACATTTAGAAGAGCTAGAGAGAGGTGGAACAGGTCAGGTCGACGATCACCTTGGGGGCGTGGAATTCCTTGCAAGATTATTAAACATAAAATAACTAAATAATAATCTATATCCAGAGAAGTATTATACATCACCATAAAATTAAACGAGCGCTACACCTTCTAAATTATTACCATCTCAGCTAGCTAGTCGGAGAGTGAAGAAGTAGAACAAATATAAGATATATCAAAAGCAATGTTACACATTAAAAAAAATACATTTTAGAATAATAATGGGAGACTTGAATGACAGCATCGGGAAAGGGGTGAATACCGATACAGTCTACAGCTAAAATTACGGTCTAGGCATAGATAAACAAAATAGCTCTCCTCTGCTATTCCGTCCGCTTGTGAACTTTCTCAATAAAGAGAAGCTGCACTGGTTAAATACGATTTTTAAAAAATTACTTCACTGCCGATTGAAATTTAAAAACCCAAATAACTCTACGAAAACAAGATTAATTTTATTTTAGAAAATATGCAGCGACATATTAGTTCTAACAAATTTGATACGCGAAGCGACCATTGGATCAAACGAGCATGCCTACAGCTTTAGGAGCCATTAAGGAAGTATACCAGAAAGAACCAGCAAAGTATCTAAAACACATCGCGAGATAATGTTGCGACAAAAGGACAGCCAGAGCAACCCACTGGCGACCGGGAGAAACAAGTACCCGTAAAGGCATTTACGGCATCAAGGCGGCCGCCGACAGAGACTACTACCCCAAGTTACAAAACCATCTAATATGGAAGACCTAATGAGAGGACTATGCTCGGGAGTGAATAAGAGGAAGCCGATGGAGAACAAGAAGAAAAATAAAAATAAAAATGAATGCACAAAACCATGTTCATAGAGTTTCTTATTTTATAAGTTGTACCTTGTATTTAAACATTACAGTCTAAATAAACAAATTTCTTATTTAAAATATAGCAGGAAAAAGTATTAGAATTTTGTAACTCATTTCATACGATGTCGATAAAGGATCTCATGTTACTACCAGGATATGTAACAAAGAGAAAGAAAAAATAAAAAATATATGTGTGATCTATTTATTATTTTTATTAAATTTTTAGACAAATTTTTAAATTAAAACAAAATAATTACATATGGTTATACAAGAGGTTTAACATTTCCAAATTCCAATACCATTTTTAAGCTTTAAAAAACTACACATGTCTGTTTTTGATTTATCGTTGTTATTCAATGCGGATTAAGTGATAAGTATAAATATTTTACCCTTAATTTCTTTTCAATACATATAAATATAAACTTGGTACTGAATATTCTCTCATTTATCAATGTGATAGCAGCGGGAGAATTGTTCGATGTATCAATTAATCACGCGTTTGGCTGAAAATGCTCAGACATATTGAGGTTAAATCAAATTTTCCACATATTATACGATTGCGTTGGTTTTCGAGAAAAAAACAGTCATCAATTTAATTCTGTGAATGAGTTACACAAAGTTATAATAATGTACTATAATATAATAATAATAGTAATAATAAAAATGTACTACAGGCTTTTAAGGCCTAAAGCTACACTGTGGCCACAAGGCTATACTGTGTTTTTCTTTCCAGTCTCTAAAATAATTTCTTTCATGTCACCGCTTTAAACCATATTTTTCTTCGCCTTCCTCTTCTTTTTTTTCTATTGAGTGTATTTGTAGCACCACTTTTGTTATCCTTTCTACAGAAAGTCTTTCATTTGACTGTTCATTAGCAATCCTACTCTAAAAGATTTGATGTATGCTGTTATGCTGTTATCGTTGGCTCTCCATATAATGTCTTTAATTCTGCGTTTGATTCCTTTTCCATTCGGTCTCAGCCGAATATTTTTCTTTTAAATTACTTCACCTTCCATTTGTTTGTTCTCATTAGGGTCTACTCGCAGGTAAACAAAATCACTTATTTTTTCAAATGAATATTCGTTTCTCTTTGTCAGCTGTTGTTGTTTTCGTTTTCTCCTGTTTTCCCCAATATCAGGTATTTTGTCTTGTTACCATTTATCCTTAGCACTAGCCTACTTGCTTCTTCTCCTAAGCCTAATTAATACTTTCAGTAATTTCGTCAAAAAAGCTATATCGTCTGCATACCCTAGAAGTTGGTGCTGGTTGTTGTAGTGGTTCATACGACAGTCGTACGAACTTTTGTCTAACCGGCAAACCGTATACTGTAAAAGAGGCCTTATAGTCAGAGAGCCAGCGTCACGAAATCGTCGGTCATACTAACGACGTTAGTAAATATGTTTTCTACGCTAGTAAAGGATGGCGCGCGGCAGACGCATGAATTTAAAAATAAAATAAAACGCAGATTGTCACGAAATGATTATTTTTTTTTCTCGATTCGTTAACATGGGAAATTTAAGTTTACACGGTTTTAAACAAAGTGTCCCCCATATGGCGCCCCTTGCACTCCAAACACTAAGTAAGCCTATTTTTAAAGTTTTTATGCACTCTTTAAAGCATTGCCACAGGAATTTCGGCGATATTGGCTCGAAAGTTGTTTTTGAGGACTTCTAGAGTCCTAGGACGATTGTTGTACACCAGGGATTTTAGGTATCCCCACAGAAAAAAATCGCAAGTGGCCAAATCAGGAGAGCGCGGCAAGTTCAAATCGCCTCTTAGAGAGATGAGGCATGCGGGGAGTACATGCAAACCCTTGCCGTGTGGGCTGAGGCTCCACCCTGCTAAAACCAGACCTATTTCAGTTCGATCCCATCAAATTGAGGCAAGAAAAAATCCTGGAGAAGCCGTTCGACACATAGCTCTGCACAGAAAAAACATGTTCTTGAACGGACAATCCATTTTAGCGACTGAAACCGCGTGAAACATAAACTTTTCCCCTCTTTCGAATCGTCCCACTTTTAACATTCTAGGATCATTAGGAGGGAAGCAATGGCCTATTAAAATCCAATCCACAGTAGAAATAATTATAAGATAAAGCTACCAAAATATTTGGAAATATGTCGAATTAATATACGCAAGAATAGTGTTAGAATTAATTATTTTTTCTAGTCATCTGCTTTTAGTTTAGCAAATAAGTGGGATATTATTATATAAATATAATATTGTTCTGTCAGTTTGTTGAAATAAAGTTATTGAATTTTTAACGTAGTTATTTTTGCGACTCCCTGCATCAATACGCAATTAGATCTGAACAGGTTATGGGCCCAGATCATTCTGTGGATTACAAAAAATAATTAAGAGAAAATTTAAAGAATTATAGGCCAGTCAAGTCAGCAGATTATAAGTCAGTCAAGTCAGCAAAGAAGAAGAAACATTTACCGTAAGTCAGCAGATTAAAGGTCAGTCAAGTCAGCAAAGAAGAAGAAACGTTCACCGTCAGTCACGTCAGAAGCGAAGAAGCAATATTGAAATCAGTCGCAAGTACACGAATCGAAGCGAACCGCTAAAATTCGTGTTTAAATAATATTGCTAATTTTTTCCGAGATCTCAAATTGCTGAATAATGGATTCTGTAAAGTCGCATTTAGAACAATTGTCAGAGGACTCGAACGGCAATGTGAATTATGTTTCGTGGCGTTTCAAAATAAACTTAACCTTGAAGTCAAAAGATGTTTACGATGTCGCGATTAGATTAAAAGTAAGACCTGCTGGTGCTCCAACCGACGAGCCGGTGAAAGTGTGGCTTAAGAAAGACATTAAAGCCCAAGCGTTGGTAGGGTTAAATGTAACCAACAATATCGGAAAAAAATTGCAAACTGTCAAACAGCGAAACATATGTTAGATAAATTGAGCAATTTGTACGACAAAAAGTCAGATATCACAGTCGAAGGGCTCCAAAGAACATTTTTTAGTTATGTGTACGATACAAATAGATCAGCTGTCCAGAACTGCATAAGGATTCTGTAAATTGCCGAAGATTTGTCAACAAAAGAAGATCAGCTGAGGGATGGATGGATCATGATGCGAATTTCCGGAATGTTACCTTCGAAACTTCATCATTTCAGATCAGCGTGGGACAATGTCAGCGTTGGACAGAAAACCATTGACACACTGATCGAGCGACTGAGATTAAAAGAGGATCGACTCAATGACAGCCAACAATTAAGTGGATCATCGTTTAATAGTGGCTTGATAGTTAAGTCAAGCGGGAAGCATGGTCAACACAATTCAACAAAACAAGAGAACTCAGCAGTAAGTTGTTTTAAATGTAGGCAGGTCATGTCAAGAAGTATTGTCGCAATAAACCATGCGCGAAATACAATGCGTACTGTAAGAGTAACTATTCTTGTAAAATGTGTAGTCAAAACGGTCATTTTGCGAAAGATTGTTTGAAACAACATGATGACAGAAATGGAAATGAAATTTTATGCAATAATGATTCCAGGCAGTTGAACCGTAGAGTATTTATAACCGTGGGTCTGTCAGATGCCAAGCTGAAAAACATAAATTCCTAGCAAAATTCTCGAGACTGCTGGTACCAGGACTGTGCTGCAACTCAACATATAACGTCACACAGAAGCTGGTTCACTAAACTCGTCGATTTGGAGAACCCCCTGCCCGTACTTATAGGGGACGCAACGAGACTAAAAGGTATTGGCATTGGGAATGTCGATCTTGAAGCTTTTAATGGTAAAAGCTGGTACAAAGTCATTTTAGAGAATGTCTTGTACGTCCCCAAGTTGAATTTCAATGTGTTTCTTGTCTTTTGTAATTTTACCCTCATGAGCATTGTGTAGCATGTGAATCGCTGATTAATTATGAACGAACAAAGTAATGGGCTTGTCCGACTTCAAGATACCAAGTTCGCGTCCAATCCGCCTGATCCAAAAAAAAGTCATTAATAGATGTAAATGCTGCTTTTGGGTATTCTAGATGATCAGTTCTCCTCTCATTAGCAAGATCCCACTTGTTGAGTGTCCAGTCTTTGTATCTCCTCCATAATCAGAGTCAGTATGCGCCACTAGTAATGTGTTTCCGTTGAAGAATATCCCACAGTTGATGGTCCCTTTTAAATACTGAAATTCTGCAATGACTGATCATAGGTTTGTTGCACTGACGACTCAAAAAAGACTGGAAACTCAACAAATGGGATCTAGCTAATGAGAGGAGGACCGATAATCTGAAATACCCAAAAGCAGCATTTAGTAGCAACATCGACGGCCAAAGCCTGGTACAGAGCTGCAGTTACATCTATTGATGACATTTGTTGGATCAGGCGAATTGGTATCTTGAAGTCGAACAAGCCCATTACTTTGATCATTGATAATCAAATAGCGATTTACATGCTACACAATGCTCATAAGGGTAAAACTACAAAAGGCAAGAAACACATTGAAATTCCACGCAATTTTATGCAGGAGCGCTACATACACATGGTATAGAAAACTAGCTTATAGTTCTGCTATAGTGTGACTATAGCTGTGTGACCGTTTCGTTTAGTTCAAAACTATTGGTATAGTTGAACTATACGCTACTCTTTTTTAGCTATAGTATAGGAGAAAACTATCCCCACGTGAACCCCCTTATTATAGTCTATATGAAAACTTGCAGCTATACTAACACGAATGAATAGTTAATAGTTGAGTGTTTTCTATCAATTGATTTTCCCTAGCGGTAAGTAGGTAAACTAGTGGACGTTCAAACATCAAAATAAAGGAAAATATTAAAATTTTATTATTCTGTTTTACAAGTTTGCTTTCATATTAATATAAAATGTCAAAAAGTGTAGAAAAAGTAGTTTGGTCGCGGAATGAGACTTGGTCTTTAATTAATTGCCTAGAAGCGTTTTCGAATAAGTGGCACAACTTTTTCCAATAAATAGTCAAAATCTTCAGCATTCATTCGAACAAAATTGCGATAGCAATTTTCATCCTTTGTACGAAGTTCGTACAACAAATTTTTGTCCAAACAGACTTTTTCTTTCTTCATGCCTCCATTCTTTTGTGCTGTACAATAAGGATTTTTAGAGAGAATTATTTATTTTAGCAATTTTTTTAGGGAGGATTTCGGTATTTTAATTTTATCTTCCAGTCAAGTTTGTACCTTTTAGCATTAATAAGTGAGAAGAATTAGGAAGTATAATTTATTTAAGCAAATATTTTGGTAGTAGTAAAACATTAATTTCTAGGTAGAATTGAGCGTTTTAGTGATATTTGGTCAGGATTTTTAAAGAGGATTATTTATTTAAGCAATTTTTCTAGAGAGGATTTCGATCTTTAAATTTTATTTTATAGTCATATTTGTGTGTACAATAACTACAAGACAAGCGGCAATCTTTTTTTTCACATTTATTTTAACCAAAAATTGACACCGCTTAAAATTCAACTATACAAATATACAAATATACTATACTTCTAGTTTTTATTTGTCCTCGTGTGGCCCAACTGTACAGTAATATTTCTGTATAGCGTATGGTTCGACTGTACGATAGTAAAATTTTGCGTATAGCTGATTATAACTAGAGCCCATGTGAACATATATGCTAGTTTACTATATCTATAGTAAAAACTATACGCTAGTTTTCTATCCCGTGTGTACGTAGCTTAAGGAGGAATGTTAGAAATAATTATTTTTTCTAGTCATCTTTTTTTGTTTAGCAAATTAGTAGGCTACTATTACTAGTATACATTTTAAAAATTATATTATTATTAAAATAGTGTTAACGTTGTTATTTTTTCGACTCCCTGCATCAACACGCAATTAGATCTGAACAACCAGACTTGAACGTGGTTGTTCTCAACTATACAATTAAGTGCGGATACAACTAAAAAACAACTACAAAGCAAAGTGCGAAGAAATATCAAATTCGAAATCTAATTTACATTAATATTCAATTGAGGATGTTAAAAGAACAACATTACTCACTTTGTTCGTGCGCTTATCCGCTCAAGTGTGCAATTGACAACCGTAGGAATTGCACATACTATTTTTTATAACTAATTACTTTTATTAACAAAAAAAATTGGTACTTGAATGTCACTTTTAACAAAAAATAGTAAACTTAAAAACCTGATTGCCATTGCATGAATTTTACATAAGTGATTTAATATTTCGATCTTAATTTTTGGGGAAGTAAATTATTCATATTTATTTTGATTTTTCATCTCCGGTAGTGTGAATTAGTCGTTAGCACTCATTTTTGAACCTTTATTTGAATGCCATATGTTATTGTTTTTTAATAAATATTTTTTTCTACAATCGACAAATAAAGTTGATATTTACATTGTCACTATGGTTTCTAAATGACATAATTTTAGGCACTAGTGCCTAAAAACGATGCTTACTACACTTTTAAGCACTCAGTGTTTAAAAGTATGTCATTTAGAAACCATAGTGACTGAATTTGTTAAATTTGCGTAAATCTTTAAAATTAATTTACACTGCTGTCAATTTGAAACAATGTCAATTTTTTTACAAATGTCATATATTCCATTTGTTATAAAAATTTGGCGATTGTAGAAAAAATCTTGTATGTAATACGTGCTGAATTTGTTTTTTAAGCACACGACGTGTTGTCCACCTCGACCTTCATCTCGCTGGACAATATTCACGTCTAGTGCTTAAAAAGCAACCATTCAGACACTTATTACATTAATAGCTATTTTTATTACACTGTGACGTGGGACTCGCTTAGCTAGGCAGGGTTTAACAGTAAATCCCAATGAACAAGAAAAGTTTATTCATCAACAAAATTTTAAATATAAGGTTCCAAAAATAAATCAATATGTATTAACAATAAAATATAGTGAAAAGTTCCAAAAAATATATACACAATGTAAACAATTATAAATAAAATATCATATGGATATTTCTTACTCCCAGCCGGTCGATTTTGACGAACGGTTCGGCAGATGGACGGACGGACAGACGGGCGGGGAAAGTGTCAGCTAACAGGCCGAGGACAGACGCTCCGACTGTATGACAAAGTATGTCATTTAGAAACCATAGTGACAATGGTAATATCAACTTTATATGTCGATTGTAGAACAAAATATTTTCGCACGTATTTTGAGATACACTGTTTTATAAAAAACACCTTTCAATATCTATAAATTTAAAAAAATTAAAACTTCTTTCAAGTAAAGCTTCTCACCTCGGGTGTATTTACTTTTAATATTGTGCTTTCTAGAAGGGTTTAAAAAGTATTTCATTTTTCCTCTTAATTTGTCTAATTGGAATATACTTTGCACGATAATTAAACTGTTTAAAAAAATTTGAACTTTGTTTCGCCTTTATCTTAGCAAGTGTGTAAAATTAGAGTTTTCGAACCTTAATTAAAATTAAAAGCATGAAAAATGGACAGATAAAGGTGATAAGATAAAGTAGGCGAGTTACAAGGAAAAATGTCAGGGGTAATGGAGAGTAAATAAACAAAGGTGGGTGAAATTTCCTTGCAAGGTCGACTTATAGGTAAATCTGGCACCAGCCGACATGGGCAACTAATAAGGAGAAAATTAGAGAAATAAGAAAGGAGCAGAAAAAAATATTACAATATGAGAGAGATAAAGATAGAGAACAAACAAATGAAAGAAACAATTCAAAAACTAGAAATCAAAGTAGAAATGATAGAAAAAAGAGACAAGAAAAACAATATTTGTGATAAAAATCCACCTCTACACGAGAGGGCGAACCTTTCCGATGTCGTGCAAAAAGAGTTGCATACCATCGCAGAGGTGCAAATCCATTAACATGTAACAGATGGCGTATGGCTTCACATATATGCTCCATTTACTTGAAGTCGACATCCCACTTTCTCGCCCACTATCTCCCACCGTCTTTCTATCGCAAACTCTCCGTGTGTCCCTCATCCACACTTCTATGTTTAAATAGCGGAGCGCGGGGACCCTTCAGTGTCTTATGCTCTTGGCTCACTTCCACCTACCCTTTCTTTCTAGTCTGACAATTCGCAGCGTCTATCCACGAATTGTCAGCTAGAGCCCTTATCCGATTCGCTAGTCTAGTTGTCGCAGCGTCTGTCTTGGGTCCCCAGCAAGCATTTTACCGTTACCGTCCCTTTGAATGACAGTCGCAGCGTTTGTCCTCGGCTTGTCAGTTGACCGTCCGACTGTCGAACCGTCCGCCAATTCGTACCGGCTGGGAGTAAGAGTTTTGATATTTTATTAACTTATAAGTTTCTACATTGTGTGTATAATTTGAAAATTTACCCGTATATTTTTTGTTTAACAAATACTAATTTATTTTTGAACTTTATATTCAAATTTTTGGTGAATAAATAAAATTTAATTGTGCATTGGGATTAAATTGTGACTTTTATTCTTGAACCCTGCCGAGCTAAGCCAGTCCCACGTCACATATTGTCATCAAAGGGATGACCGAAGAGTAAACCAAAACAAGGAAAAAAATGGAAGAGTGGATAAGGAATAACATGGGAATAGAGACTAAAATAAAAACAACAAAAAACATAAAAATAGATAACAAGTAAATGGTAATTGCAGAAATGGAAAACTGAGAAGAAAAAAAATCAAAGTCCTCAAGAATAAAAACAAACTAGGAAACTCAAATATATACAGACGCAATGACTTAACAATAAAAGAACTAGAAATACAGACAAAACTAAGAAGCATAGCAAAAGAAATAAGAAAAAAGGTGGATAATGCAAAGGTAAAATATCAACAAATACAAATAAACGGAAAAATATGGAAATAAAAAAACAAGGAAAAGAAAATAGTGCCAAAAAAATCAAATAAAAAGACAATCAGGAAAACAATGATAAAAGCAACTAAAGAGGACAAGAATGAAACTACCACTAAAACAAAGAACAAAGAATACAAAAAGAAACGAGAATGGAAAAAAACAAAAATAGAAAGTAGGAAAGTTTAAAACTAGACAAATGGAACATAAAATTGGACAATAATAAGAAACAGCGGAGCCTACGAGGAAAATTAAGAGAACTGGAAGAAGAAATCGAACCAACAAATCTTGGATTACTAGCAATTAAAGAATCGATAAAGAAAGAAAAAGGAAAGATAAAAATGCAAAATCGGTACCTTTTGATATACAACGGAGTAGAACAAAACAAAAGAGAAGCAACAGCGTAGGGTGCATTGTATATAAGAAAATAAAAAAAATAAATAGAAGAATGACAAGCTTGGTTAGGAATACAAACGATACAACTTTTAGAAAATAACAACAAACGAATATGCCATATGCACAACAATAAAAATATTGGAACAAATTTTAAATAAAAGAATAAGAAAAATCATAGAACCAACATAAAAAAGTGCACTAATAAACTACTAATTGAGAACAGGTACATGAAGAAAATATAAATATCAGAGGAAGCTTTTGCAGACGATATAGTGATAATAGCGGGAAGTGAGAAAGAACTACAAGAAAGCCTAAATATTTGGAATGAAAACAAAACAAGAGTAATAGTAATATAAGAACAGAGAGTAACAGACATTACGATAGAAGGCACAAGTATAGAACAAGTAGAGCCAATCCGATACGTAGTAAAGTAAAAACAGAAAGAGACGGAAAACAATGCAATTAACAGCAGTATTGAAAATACGTTAAAGTACTATGTACTATGCTATGAACAAATATTTTATAAATAAGAATAAGAAGTATCACAGAAAAAAGTGTTTAAATCAATATATAGACCGGTTATAACTTACGCTTACGGATGTGAATCGTGGACAGTTAGGAAGAGAAAAAAAGTAAGCTATAGGCGATAAAAATGACCTATTAAATAAGAGTAAACGGAGTCACAATAATGAACAAGTAGAGAAGTTTCGAGATCAGAAAGGAATCAGGAATTGAACGGCTGGAGGGGTTCATCGAGCGAAGACATATGAGTTGGTGGCACCACCTATATAAAATTCAAAATACAAAAAATACGGTCAAACAAATATGGTACGAATAGGGGCCCCAAAAGCACGAGAAAAACCACGGCAAACCTGGGATAATGTTACAAGCGAAGTACTTAAGAAAAGAGGGAAGTCCTGGTCAAGGGCAAAAGAAATGACAAGAAATAAAAAGAAATGGTTGGAATTAACATACGCAAGATATGACAGCACATGTAAAAGACTAAATTTATCCCCAAACACCATTATATTATGGAAGATGGGACTTTTTAGAATTTGGACTCCAGTTACGTCACTGTTACGGGAGTTTTGTATTGCTGAAATGTGATGTCATTGGCATTCGTAGTGTCACATACTGCGCATGCGCTAAAACAGACAGACTCTATCATTCTATAAACGTTGGAGCAACTAAACCACTAAACTTAAATCACAGCCGACCACATAACAAGAAAAACACCTGCAAGAAGAGGGTTCGGAGGCGAAAAGAGTAAACCTATTCAAAATACACAATCTTAACATGGAATATAGAGGGTTTTAGAAATTGACTCAATTTAATGCCTGAAAATAATGCCTTTCTACACTTGGATGTGGTACTGGGTACATGCTTTCAGGATTATTACATTTTGTCGACACATATGACGAAACTTGAAAAAGGTAGACCGATGGGGAGAATAGATACCCTAATAAAACGGTTTATGCAATGTCAAGAGCATTGCTATCAACACTAATATTGGACAAATTTACTATTTCAACCCTGAGAATGACATGCAAGATATTATTTAACACCTAACTGTACTATTCAAGTACCATCATTTTCACTTGCGATTTCAACTGTTGATTGAAACAGATAACCCAAAAAGTGATGAACTAATCAAAACAGTGAGGCAACTTGCTTTTAAACTCACGTTATTCATACATTGCAACGAAAGAAGTAACATAGCCCTAACTTTCATAAACACCGATGTTAAGATATATATA
>JARJDX010094424.1:0-15483 GCA_030264735.1 Gymnusa sp. GC000175
CTGTAGTAAGCTAAAATGTAATTTGATAAAAATTTCGAAATCTCTCAATTAAAGCATTTTTCAAATTTTCTTTAAAAATTTTGACTCTGTCAAGCAAAACCAATCATGCGTCACAATGCCTCTTTTAGGATAAAGTTTAAAGTAGAATATCGCTAAAATTGCTGTGTTTCCTTTTCCTCGACATGCTTTTGTGAGACTGCTCTGCCTGTGTATACAATTGAACCGGTCCGTAGCAGGTTGGGAAAAAAATTACCGGTCCGCGACACAAGAAAGTTTGAGAAGCACTGATTTAGGTCAAAGTCGAACGATTTTCATCAACATTTTGCTGATTTTGATAAAAATCACGTCGAATGCAAACCATTTTCACCTAAATTTAGATGATTTTGGGTCAAATTACGATAATTTTATTTAAATTTTAATGATTTTAGTTGAGATCATAAAAAAACCAAGCAATTAATATTAAATTTTGCTCTTTTTGCTTCAAATTGAGATGATTTATATCAAAATTTTGTTGATTTTGGTTAAATAAGGATGATTTTAGTTTTAATTTGAATGATTTTTATTTAAACTTTGATAATTTTAGTCAAATTTGAACAATTTTCGTCCACATTTTGATTATTTTATCAATTCTCTTTAAAATTTAGATAAATTTTGTTAAAATTGCGATGATTTTAGTGAAATTTTCATTAAAATTTAGATGACCAGGAAAAATTACATAATTTTGAACAACTTTTGTCAAAATTTTGATTATTTTTCTTAGAATACGATAATTTTAAAAATATTTGCAATTTTCATAAAAATTTGCTAATTTTGATTGAATTTGAATGATCTTAATATAATAATAATAATTATAATAATTTGAACGATTTGTGTTAAAATGTTGATGAAAACCATTAACAAGTTAATTTTCTTCAAAATCTAGATAATTTTACATTAAACTGTGATGGTTCTGGTCAAATTTAAACAATCTTTTTCGAAAAAACAACTGAGTTGCATTGCATGTTGCTAATTAAATTGGTCAATATGCGAGGAACTTAATCAGAGTCATGCGCTTCCTTTTTGCCAACATTTTAAGTATGAGGGGCACAACAATAATGTATAAAATGAAATATGTAGTCTTGGAGTTTGCGGATATTTTGTCGAATAAATATGACCAAGTGAGGAAAATTATCGGCCAGAATAAGCACGTCTGAAAAAATTCAAACTAAAATAAGATATTTCTGTTACTCAAACTGAGACAGGTAATTCCCACATTGGTCATAGTATGGATCTAGGAGTCATTTAACAAATAAGTCATAAAATTAAACTGCAAAGTTACTTACACTTTTTTTCTGTAAACTGATGTAAAAGACATGATTTTCCAACACCCATGTCCCCGATTATAATATATTTAAAAATATAGGAATAATTATATGGTCCAGTCGACATGTTTATCTAAAAATAAATAAACAAAATTGTTCACTTTAAGTTTATTTATTAGTTAGAATTATTTCTTAAAAAATAATTTACTGGTAAATGTAATTCTACTTCTAATAGGAAGAAATCTAAATGGCTTTTACAACAAAACATAAAAAAAATTCCTGCTATTATTTGTTCTTTTTAATTGAAATTTACACAACAAATAGAAAAGACAAATTTCTTCCATTTAGAATGATATACCAGTCAACTCCCTTTGATATTCAACCGAGTCGGTTTAATCATTCCAACTCCCTATTAGTATTACAATTTTAATTGTTGTATTGTTTTCAGGAGGCAGATAAACAAATCATTTTTATTTGGTGTTAATCGCTGACATTAAATTTATTATACAAAATTTAATACTCACCACTTTTTAATTAAAGATTATAAATAAATAAATGTTATTTATCAAGGATTTGCAACGTTTTAAAAAATTCTTTGAGTTGTCGCCACGGTATCTGTCACTTCTGTCAAATTTACTACTTTGCGGCCATTTTGTAAGTACTACGTGAGTCATCATTAGTTACTTACATTTAATTATCTTTATATAAATTAATGAATTATTGTATTAACTGAATTCATTTGTAAAATTAAAAATAAACGATAAAATATTTTTTATTGTAGTTACAAATGACAACGTTTAAAATAACGAGTGGATGTTGCATTTAAAATAGATACCTAAATGGAGCCGGATGTTCCTCTAACATTTTCAAAATTAATTTTGATTTTTTTTTGGTACCGAGCAAGATTGGTTTATCATAGTACCAAAGGTGGGTAGGTGGTTTAAATATGTCAACATAACATTTAGATATGTCATAATCATTACCGTTAACAAACTAAAAAATAAAAAAATACTAAAAATGATTGGTTGAAGGACTATTTATATTTTTTAAGTAATTAAATATTTTATGCACCACTAAGACTAGACCATTAGTGGTACATGTACCACAGTTTGAGAAACTCTGGTGTAAAGGTCCCTACATCGACTTAGATAGTCGACTTCGCCTAAACAAATAAATTTTAAAATCCCAACTTCCTACCAACGGCAAGATCCTCGGGCACTTGTACCGTACCTTCCTGGTCTTCTGTTAAAATGGTGATATTATCGTCAAATTTAAGGTTCGATAGATGCTCTTCGTCCCTCCTTTTCCAATTTAATGTTTAAATTAAGTAATTTACTAAAGAGTTTTGGGTATTTTATTATATAGGCTGTTTATTTCTAACAAGGATCTGTACAAGTATTATTTTCTCGGGGTCTGGAATTGGAAATAAATAAATATGATAAAGCAAAACTATGGAGTTTTTTAAAGAATTTTATTTAATTGTTCTATTTAAAGCTGGTATAAAAATTTAAAATAGGCCTATGGGATTGTCCTATAATATTCGACTTAATATATAAAATGGACGTGATTTTAGCGGAAATGTGCATTTAACAAAACAACAAAACCATAAGCGCCTATGGTTTTGTTAACTTGGCTTTTTAAATATATTAAATTTAATTTGATATAATTGGAAATTAACTTTAAAAGAGACGCCGTCTAGCGGTAGTTCGTGAACTTACTCGAGTCGGTAGGCATTCATTGTATTCATAGAGAACTCCTATGACAAATAAGTGTTTTATTTGGTTAATTTTAAATATTTTCAGTTTTTGAAAACACAAAAATACTTCTTACATTTGCTTCTAACCTGTAAATGTTACTGAATTATACCGACTAAAGTGTCCATTGACAGGTTGATCGTAGCGCCACCACTATGTAAAGTTAATTCCCAATTGCCAAAATTATGGCAAATTAATATACAACAGAGACCAATATGCCTATTTACAATCAACCGTCATATTTTGTTTATAATTCCATTCAAACATTACATTTCATTATATTCGTTTTTTTTTCTCTAGAAATAAATTTTTTATTTATAAAATATAACAGATCGTTCAAAACGGGTATAAAAATAATTTATGCTACGAAACATTATTTCATTTATAACTCCAAAACTTGAATATTCAATTTACGTTAATAAATGCTAGACGTTACATAGAATTTCACTTCTTTTTGAAAGATCTTTACGTAGAAAGTAGTTTCTGTATGCGTTTATAATTGAATTAATTATATAAAGGGGAAAAACGTGTATTTCCGTCGAAAATCGAAATCGAAAATTTTCTCAACTTATAAGCCTTTGCGAAATATGTCCCCTTAATGTGGGTAAGGGAAAATATTGTTTATCCGTTAATTCTAAAACCTCTACAACGGCCAAATCAAGCTACTAGTCCACCGTGCAGAACTTGCCTTTCCTTACTGCATAACGCACATTGGTACTCGACTTACTGTTTGTTAAGTATGAAATGTTATATTTTGTTGGAGATAGGCAACCAACATAACATTATGTTATGTTGGTTGCCTATCTTACATCTCTTACAATATATAACATTTTACATCTTACATCTCTAACAATATATAACATTTCATACTTAACACTGCTTACCGATGCTAGAAGGATATTCTACTTAACTTGATGGTTCTACACGACGTGAGTCAAGTTAAGTTATTCTGCACGGTTGTCAAGTAGCTTGGCTTGACTGTTTACTTTGACTTGACCCGCGACTGAATCCATGTAAACCAGGTTTAACTTTCCAAAAAAAAACAATTGCTGGCGAAAGAAAAAAACATTCCTTATATCTTTTCCCTTAACATAACGCGCCTATTGAGAACTAACACTACCGGCAGGCGGCAGCACTTCTGCTCAAACAGCTGATCTCGAAAGAGTACTATTTTAATTCTATTTCTATCCTTTCTCGAGTATCACCCAAAAACCCAACAATTTGTATGAGAGTTGTAAAATTTATTATCAAATTTTGCCCTAACGCTCATTTTGCACTTGTAAATGCAAGCAATGAGGCACAAACAGTACTCTTTGGACAAGTTTTCGCCACCAGAGGGCGTATCAGATTTTCTTAGTTCTCAATGGCTTAGCTATAAGCATTAGACATATGGGAATGTTTTCTTTTTTTGATGTCATTCGATGTTGCTTTAAGTGAAATGGAAAATGGTTTTTTTTTTTCACCTCACAAATTCAATTACATATCTAATATTAAATTTAATGTTTTATGTTATATCTGTTACATCAAATGTACAAAATTGGGAAATGCGCATATACAACAAATTGTCAGGTAAATGTAAGGCAGGTATCTAAGAAAAGCTTCTAAACTTGGCTATAAATGTATAACGAGTGCGGCATTTAACCTCAACAAATGAAATATCTCAAAAAATAGATATCCAATGACAAAATGTTTTTAACAAATGTTTAAGGGTTCGGAGGGGGACATTTGGTTCTTTAGATTCTGGCAGGATTTTTTGCCTACTCCCACTGGAAGTGCGGGAGTCAGCTCTAAATCTTAAATGGAAACCCTAAGTTTTTATTGCAAGTTTGGATTTTACGGCAAAAAATACATAACTTTTACTTAAAACTCTTTTTTCAATCGTTTTAGTCGGCGGTATAATCGCAGAAAGAAATTATCGCAAGATTTGTTTCTTCCGCGATTACAGCGTCACCTACGATGATAACAAAAAAATTTTATTAGTAAAATTTGTGTATTTTTTTTCCGAACAATATTAATATATATTCAAAATAATTTCAAAAAATCGAACGACCCCCTTCATTCCATCCAACTTTTGTCCAAAACTTTTTGTCATTCGATGTCTATTTTTCGGGATATTTGACTTCTTCAGGTTAAGTGTTGATGTTAAAGGACAATAATTTTCTGCCTCGACCCCCATGTGGGAGGGGAAGTGGGGCAACTTAGAAATCTTAAATATGAACCTACATTTTTTATTAAAGAATTATATTCCACAGGAAAAAAGACGTAACTTTTACTTAAAGCACTTTTTTGGAGTCGCAGGTGGCACTGTAAACGCAGGAAAAACAAATCTTGCGCTTACAGCGCAACTTATATTATTATTACAAAAAAGTGTTTCTTGTAAAAGTCATTAATTTTTTAACGTACAATCTAAATCTGTAACAAAAAGTAGCGGTTCATTCTTGGAAATTTAAGGTTGCTCTTTGCCCAAACACAAGAAAAGGTAAGCCCCCATTTTTTATTGTAGATTCGGATTGTGCGATGAATTTACTTGGAACACTTTTTTATAATCATCGTAGGCGGCGCTGTAATCGCAGAAAAAAATTATGGAAAGATTTGTTTTTCCTGCGTTTACAGCGCTACCTACAATGATTATAAAAAAAGTATTTCAAGTAAAAATTACATTTTTTTTTTCTTTAAAATATGAATTAATAACAAAAAATTGAGGTTCCCATGTAGGATTTTAGAGTTGCCCTTCTTCTCCATCACCGTGTCATCGGTTTGTGCGATGAATTTTATTTAGAACAATTTTTTATAATCATTGTAGGTGGCGCTGTAATCGCAGAAAAAAAATTATGGAAAGATTTGTTTTTCCTGCGTTTGCAGCGCTACCTACAATGATTATAAAAAAAAGTATTTCAAGTAAAAGTTACATATTTTTCCCGTAAAATATGAATCAATAACAAAAAATGGAGATTCCCATTTAGGATTTTAGAGTTTCCTCCCTTCTCGATCACCATAAGGGCCAAGGAGGAAAATTTTTAACGGAATCGGATGTCCTCCAAATTTACTTTTGTCCGAATTATTTGTCATTCGATTTTTAGTTTTCAAGATATCCCTCTGTTAAGAATAAAATGGAACACCCTGTATGTAGGTACTAAAGGTTGAAATAGTCAAATAATATTAATACAGCCGAACTTCCCTAAGTCGAATCATCATGGTTCACAAAAATATTTGTGATATGGAAAATTCGCATTACAGAAATAGCAACAAAATGCAATCTTGTTGCAAAAATTTGCGAAAAAAATTCGAGATATAGAAAAATTTGATTTATAGAAGTTCGACTGTAGTTTGGTTAAGTTAGTTAGAGGCAAATACAGCGATTTAGTATAAAGTAATTTGAATGGTTTAAATTTAAAAAAAAATGAACAAACTAATAGAGATGTGTCAAACACGTGTCCAGCCTGGCGGCCGACTGGCCCAGCTGATTTGTATGCAGTTAAAAAGTGATTTTTATTCTCAATTAGATCTTGATTTATCTCTTTTTGGACTTTAAACAAATAAATATGCGTAACAATAAATTCAAATCCACTTAATGTTGCTTGTGGATGTATTTTAATAGTTTTGTTTGACGCCGGGGCGCCATTTTAAATTTTAAAGTGACAGCATTTGACACATCTCCATAGAAATTATTCACATTCCTCAAATAGTCTAGCTTTTAGCATAACGGTAAACGTAAATTGGATAATTTGTTCTTGAAGTAGAATATATGCACATTTACCGGTAAATGTACACCGGGGCGCCATTTTAAAGTGACACATCTCTATAGAAATTATTCACATTCCTCAAATAGTCTAGCCTTTAGGAAAACGGTAAAAATTGTGTAATTTGTTCTAGAAGAGTAACATATACACGGTGTATGTATTATATAATTGTTTTTGTATAATAAAAATTTGATGGCTCTATATCAAATTTTTAAAATTAGTTTTATCCAGACGATATATACGATTATCATTTCTGTAAAGCAGTGCCTCTCAAAGTGGTGGTCCGCGGCCAGTTCCAGCCCGTGCACATAACGCCGGTATAAATTTTTTAATCGATTTGAAAACTATAAACAGACTCATCTGTCTCACATGAAAAATTTAATAGGGTGATGGTGATGCAATTTGTAAATACACTCTGTACGAAAAATTGGTAATTTGCACATACATCTTGTAAGTTAATTTTAAAATCTGCCGCCCCCAACGTTTAATACTAACCTAACCATAAAAATTAGCGATAATGTGTCCAAGTATTTTATGCTAAATTACTGTGACTGCAACATGCAAATATCCAATTTTTCTAAATAGTGTATGTGCAAATAGCAATTTAATAACCTAATTTTTTTAAATAAAAAACTTAACCATACATATAGAAGATATTCATCCAGGACGCCAATCTGTAGCATTTTGGAAAAAATGGCGGGTCCGCGGTATTAGAAAGTTTGAGAAGCACTGGTGTAAACTACAAACTTGCTAACAGTCCCCAAATTGATGCACAAAGGTAAATTTTGGAATTAAGTTTAAAATTCATGTTGAATTTAATTATCATTAACCTAATAATTAAATATGGTGTTAGTATATTTTCTTCATATTTAATTCGTTAATTAAAAAAAAATTGTTAGATCCAAAATTTATTAATAATTTTTTTATTTGTGCGTCATTTAAAGGACACTGTATATAATAATGTATACATGGAAACTATATAAAAATATAAATATTGCAAAAAATTAATTATTTGAAAGTACAGTTGAACCCTGTTATAGCAAACACGTTTATATGGAAGAATTTCTCTTCTGCTCGTTACGGAGTGTGGGCACTTTCTCGCTTACTTTTGTTTTGAGCGTTTTGTCTGCTTTTACACGAAAGCAAAGGATCAATGGTTAAATGAAGTTCCGAACCACTAAATTGGGGAAGTTATACTGGGTGGTTGTAAAATTCCGATGTTGGTTTTTCAGGATTTGAACCATTTACGCAACGCACAGCAAGCTACGAATTTAGTATGCATTAAATTAATGTTACTTAGTACACCCCTTCTTTTCACGTATATGGACGAATCAAGGATTCGGTCCAGTTATGTTTGTTATAACAAAGTTCGACTGTATACACAAATCAAATTATACAAACATTAATTACATATGTTACTCCATGCAAAATTATTTCCTTACTTTTACTGAAAGGATATTACATATAAAAGTGGCGGAGAAATTATTAAATCTTACAAAATATATATTCATAAACATGGAAGATAAGCTGTACAAAATAAAATTATTTACATTGAAAAAGTCAATAATATGAAATTTTTATAAACTCAATTAGTAATATTTTAATTAACAAAATTAATTTTTAATGTTGTCTTAATTTGGAATTTTTGTATATCAATGGGGCTTATATATGCTTACTAGTTTTGCATTATCCATTCTACGTTCGGAGCGCGAGCGAAAACTTCTTTGTAAACCACATTGTCGCGCCCCCTTTATCAGCCAATACAACATAAAGGCTTACACCCAGATTCTCACGCTTCGCGCGTTTTACAAGTGGATTAGTTCATTGCAAGCAGCACTACTCTATGCATGAAAAATGTAATAATATAAACGGATGTTGCGTTTTTTAATTTTATTTTTTAGGGCTGGCTCTAAAAAAAGCAGGGCACGGTGATAAATGCTTGATCGCAGGGCTAATAATTAACTTACTTAATTCGCCATTTTTTTAATAACGGTGCTAAATGCAAATAAAAGAAGAAAAACAGGTATAGACGTAAATAAAATTTGTACAGGTCTATACTGCATTCATTTTCAACACGGAACGCACGTAAACAAATGCACGTGAACGGCGACAATGCACAGAGCCGGTCATTAGATAACATTTTTACATATACTTATATTCAAAGTACTCAAATGGTCACAAATAAATGAATTCTGCGAAAAACGCTCAATACCAAACAACTAATTACATGCCTCTATAAAGGTCCTCACGTCCTTCTTTGCTTACGCCCACTCCATATTGAAAATAAATAAAACAGGTTTGAGAACCAACTCCAATCTTCATGCAAAAATATCAATTTATAAAATTATATGCTAATATGCGTTTGTTTTTTGTGTAACTAAATGATTCGCAATTATCACCACTTCTGTGTCTCCCACATTTTTAATGTTTTAAAAAATATCAATGCCATGCAAATAAATACAGTTGAACACTCTTTAACGAATTCACGACTCCATCTGGCAGAATATTTGGTACCAAGCACTAAAGCAGCAGCTTATTTGGTTTGATGCATGGTACCAAACTCCCCACCATACAGAAGGCTTGGTGAATAACGAAAAACTTGAAATGAATAGGTAACACTGTACCTCATTAACAAATCTTGCTTTTAACAAACAAAACTCTTTAATTCCTTCGTCATTATTATAACCGTACTTAATGCTTTTTTTTTAATAATGAAACAACGAGCAAAACTCTTCATATTTGTTACACCCTAGTTCAACTGTACTCAACTTTCCTATTTCATTCAAGTAATGCATTTAAATTTTGATATACATAAGCCCCATTTTGGAAGACTCAACTTATTTCAGTATTTGCCACTTGATTCTATATCTTTACAAACTAAATGCTTTAGAAAAATAAATTTAAATGGAGTTGGATAAATATTACTTTATACAATGAATATATATTGGGGTCAAAATATTTTACATCATCCATAAAATTTTGGCCATAACTTTTTATCACTTATAAATATTATCTTAATAAAACTTTTCAATTTTTCTTTAATTTAAAAGTAAGTCAGATAAGCATTTTATGCTCAAATTTTTTTTTTTCACGGCCATCTTTATTATTACAGGTAGTCCTCACCTAACAACTAATTCAGTTTTTAATACAAAATCCTATAGTGAGTTCGCCAAGTAAATTTTAATTCTCAAACATTTAAAACCATTATCAAATTTGAGACATCTGTTAACATACATTTGATTAATGTGCAGTTAATTGTGTGTTAAGTAAGCGCTCACTATTGAGAACTAACATTACCGATGGTGGCAGCACTTTCGCTCAAACAGCTGATTTTGAAAGAGCATAGGATATTACCCAAGAATAATAATATTAAAGAGATCCATTTGGTGTTAAACAGGTTTTTGTTTTGTTATATATTCATTTGTTAATATAAACACAATACAACAAATTGTGCAATGAACACAATGAGTGACAGGTACCCTTTTGTTAGTTCTCAATAATGTACAAGTTTATAAACTAATTTTGGAGTATTGAAATACATAAGGCCAGTGATGAGCTGTAGAGGGCTCGCGGAGTGGTAGCAAGGCCGAGTAAATCGCCAAAATTTGGCTAGATTTATAACAATTTAAACCAAAATTATTCAAACAAAAATAACTTAAATATAATTAAAGGATTTGCAATTTTAACAGAAATCACGGACGATTTAATGATTTTAATCTGATGTGAGAAATTTTCTTTAAAGTTTAATTAAAGAAAATTGCTCACATCAGATTAAATTCAATTAAATCGCCTCAAATCATCCTAACCTTCAATAAAAATATCAAAATTTTTCTTGTCATTGCAATTTTAATTAGCCATTCCAACCTCATGTCAAGCTGTCAAGATGAAGATGACATCAGCCTCCATCTTTAAAAAGTTAGATGTCACAAAAAAATTGATGAGCGTTTGTATGGATAATACCTACATTATGACATTAAATGCACAGTTTTGACAGAAGAGTTGCTTGCCATCAGCCGCCATATTTGTCACGTGGTTTAGTTGGAATGGCTAATTAAAATTATTCAAACTTTCATAAAAACAGAAAATCTTTCTCAAAATCATCACAATTTTAATCAAAAACGTCTTTATTTTAACAAATCGTGGGAGTTAGATGATGGTAATTTGTTTAACTAGGCACAAAAATTACAGATTTACTACCGCGACTAGTTTCATTACCGAGGCGCAGACCCATTTTAATATTTTGAAAACTATCGCCATGAAATGTGTTTTTTTTTAGACAGTTGACATGCTGTGAAATATCAATTTTACAGAGGCGGCAGTAAAAACAAAAAATGCCAAGGCAGTAATTTCACAGCTGTCAACTGTCAAAAAAATTGCACTTTCAATGTCGATCGGCGAAAAAATTGATTTTTTTATACAAAATCATACAGACTTGAAGGAAAATATCAGAATTTTAAGGAAAATTCCTAAAATTTATTATTATTATTGTAATTTTAACCAACATCATTAAAAATTTAACAATAACCGCTCAAAAATGACACAATTTTTGTTTAGATGATTTAAACGAATTTTGTCCAAATTTAGATAATTTTTTAATTTAAGATTTTCTTAATTGTAAACTTCTTTGTCAAATTAGTTAAAATTTAAATAAATTTAGTCAGATTTGGTCAAACTTTAAACAATTTTTGGTAAAATTACACTATTTTTGGTTAAAATTAGACTTGCAATGATTTTGGTCAAATTTTTGCAATCTTTGTCATTGTTTAGATTATTTTTCTAAAATTTGCAATAGTTTTGATTAAATTTGATATGAATTTAGCTAATTTTTGTAAAACTTCAATAATGCTGGTTAAAATACAATAATTTTTATCAAATTTAGGCAATTTTTATCAAATTTAGGCAATTTTTATCAAAATTTTGCGACTTTTGTTAAAATAAAGCAATTTTCCCTAATTTTTGTGAAAATTGCGATAATTTCGGTAATATTTTAGCAATTTTGGCCATAACACATACAATTTTATTAAATTGATTTTAGTTAAAATTGTTATAAATTTAAACAAACTTAAGCAAGTCTTTTCATAATTCAGCTAATTTGGGTACAATTTTGGTCAAACTTAAGCGATTTTTGTCCACATTTAGATGATTTTTTAAATTAATATATTTTAATCAAATTTGTACACTTATGTCATAATTTAGATATATTTTTGTCAAATTTAAATAATGTTTTTAAAATTTAAATAATTTTGTTGAAATTCGGTCAATTTTTGTCAAAGTTTAAATGATTTTTGTTAAAATTGCAATATTTTTGGGTAATTTTGCATAAAATTTGATTAATTTTTAGTAAACTTTTAAGATTTTGGTCAGATTTTTCCCATTATTTGAATGAATTATACTAAAATAGTTTTGGGAAAATTTTTGAAAATTTGAGCGATTATTGTTATATTTTTGCTGATAGTTAAAATTACAATTCATAACAATTAACTGAAATTAAATTTAAACCAAAATTGCCTAAATGTAACCAAAATTATTATAATTTTAACAAAAATCAACTAAATTTTGGCAAAAATCCCTCAAATCTAATCAAAATCATCTACATTTTAAAGAAAATTGCTCAAATTTCACTGAACTCATTTCAAATTTAACTAAATTCGCCTAAATGTGAACAAAAAAATGGCATTTTTTAATAAAATTTAGTTAATTTCGATCGAAATATTCCCAATTTGGCCGAATTTATTATAATATTGTTTAAATCTGATAAAGAGATTCAAATTTTAACAAAAATCATCTAAATTTTGAAATAATCATTTTAAGTTGACCTTTATGTTTTAGTTTATAATCAAAATCGCCCAAATTTAACGCAATTTAACCAAAAATCAACTAAATTTTAAAGCAAATCTCCTAAATTCGACCAAAATCATATAAATTATGACAAAAATGACTAAAAGCTGACCAAAATGATTGCAGTTTTAATCAAAATCGTTAAAATTTTGTTGGAAATCAATAAAGTTGTGAACAATTTAACCAAATTCAATTTTAATAAAAAAACCTGGCTAAAATTATTGCCATTGGGAATTAACTTTACCTAGTGGTAGCCCTGCGATCAATCTGTCAATGGACACTTTAGTCGGTATCATTCAGTAATATTTACAGGTTAGAAGCAAATGTAAGAAGTATTTTTGTGTTTTCAAAAACTGAAAATATTAAAAATTAACCAAATAAAACACTTATTTGTCATAAGAGTTCTATATGAATAGAATGAATGTCAACCGACTCGATTTAGTTCACGATCCACCGCTAGACGGCGTCTCTTTTAAAGTGAATTCCCAATAATTTTACCCAAAACCAGTTGAATTTTTATTAAAATTCCTCAATAGTTCAATTTATAAAAATTTTAACAAAACTATCCAAATTTTAACAAAAATCATTCAAACTTTATCAAAATTTTAATAAAAATGATCTAAACTTTGACTTTAATTGTTTAAATCAAACCAAAATCATCTAAATTTTGATGAAAATTGTTCAAATTTCACTGCTCAATTTGTCCAAAACAATTGAAATTTTAACCAAAATTGCAAGTTAAGAAAAATTATTTAAATTTTTAACAAGCTATTATAGTTACCCCCTCTTTTACACGACTTCCTCACGTGGCTTTTTGTTTTTTTATAAACAAAGCTACTCTGTTAACTTTTTTAATTTTTCCCAAAAAACATATAATTTCTTGAAAGTTTTTTTTATTGTTCAATCCTGATCGTTATGATACATTTGATTTTTTATATTTATCAAAGAGGGGATTAAAATATTCACCACTACATATGGCTGACAAGCTTACAAAGTAAATACCTTGAAACACCAGAAGGTGTCCTATCGTCCGCGAGAAGCTAAAAGAAATAGTAATATTAATAATAATAGTAAATTGAAGAGCTGAACACAAGTCAGAGTGGTATTTAAGCAGGTAAAATGTACTAGTGGGCGTTAAGTAGATGTTATTAAGTGAGGAGTACCTGTTCATTGACCTGCCTTGATAAAGTATAGGCGATTGAAGCGCTACCTAACGGAGAATTTCGAACTGACCTAAATAGGTTGGTTCATGTCCATTCTATAATTGTTATATGCAACTTAAGTAAATACCGGTGATCCGCTTTCATAACGGAAAAAATTAATTTGAATCGCCCAGTCTATTCCAGAAAAAAAGAAAACTTTTCGAAAGATTATTCTTCCTCAATAATCATTAAAAAGCAAAGAAAACTAAATAAATTTGGTTTAATTAATGTATAAAAAAAAGTATTAGAAATCACTACATCAACATGAACATGATTTGTTCAATTCTTTGCTTATTCAATGTTTTGATTCACATTTAAAATTAATAATAATACATTCACTAGACACACTTTGGTTGTAGAAAATAAAATGCAGTTCTTTTTTTAATTATTATATATAAAAAAAGGCATACGCGTATTAGAAATCACGATAAAATAGCAACACTTCTCCTAACCCCTCCCCCATTAGTATTGATATTATCTAAACTTGACCACTTCTTAAAACCATTCTTTAAAGCTTCTTGTGTGAACTTATCTTCCATGACCCTAGACATGGCTTCTAATTTTTGTGCCCTATCCTTACTCAAAGGCTCACTAGGAAATGATAGATCATTTGCCTCAGCTAACGTACGAAGATCAAAATAATATTTTGCATAAACACTCGAAGGAACATTTATGTTAAACTGCAATAGTTCCAAAAATTGTCTTTCTAACTCATTCATATCTTCAACTGTTATATCTTTTAATATTTGGCAGTAATCCACGTTCCAAACGGCTTGATCATCCCAGACTTTTGATGCTAATAATATGGCACCTGAAAAGTGAGACTAAATAAATATTTTGATTGCAACAACAAACAAAGGATTAACAGGCTGGATACATGTATTCAGCTGTTATCTGTATGTTATTTATAAGCTTTGACTATATTTACAGATCAGCGTTTCTCAACGTAATATTTGTAATGAGTCGCGAATGTTCGAAAATGTCAAAAATATGGCTTAAAATGGCAAAAATTCATATTGAAATGTCAAAATTCATTCAAAAATTTCAATAGTTAATTTATAAATGTGTAAAATTGGCTAGAAATTGTCAAAATTTGTTCGAAAATTTAAAAAATTAGCATAAAAATGGCAAAAATTTATATTTAAATATTAACATTTGTTCAAAAAATTTCAAAATACACTTGTAAATGGCAAAAATACGTTCGAAATCGGCTAGTTTGTTTAAAAATATCAAAAATTTGTAGAAAATATAAAAAACTTTTAAAAAATGTCAAATTTACTACAGAATAAGTTCGTTTAAAAATGTCAAACATATGCTTAAAAAAGATTCAAATTAGTTTGCAAATAAAGGAATTTTAAAAAATAGAGGTGTGGTCACCACACGACTTTCATTTATTAATTTGAGATGTTTTTTGGGTTAACTATCATATTTAAAGATGTTAAAATGTATGTTGGCAATTATAATTCAATTATTGACGTCTATCACTTTTGACGGTTAGTTAAACCTATTTCATTTATTGTCAGCTGATCAAATGACATTACGTCTCTGCAACTTGATATGAATATGAATAATTACACTGACAATGTTGCATAGCAACAGAAAACAATGAGTTATTAAAATGTTAAATTTTGAAAAAATGATAAGAACA
>JARJDX010094433.1:0-15100 GCA_030264735.1 Gymnusa sp. GC000175
CGTCAGACACGTCTTGCTGACGGGGTGAAAAAATTATTTGGGATAGAAAAAAAAAAACAAAAAAAATTTGATTTAAAATTTCATATTTCGTACCAGGATAACATGAACGCCAAGAGGTATTTTATTTTCCCGCCAAAAAAATTATATTTAAAAATTATTAAGATACACACCTATCCTTTTAAGTGATGTCATCCTGTTTCAAACATATTTGTTTGGAAGAAATTTTTTTATGATTTAGTTAGTTTGGTTAGGAAGGGAGATAAAATAAGAACAAGCAGAATTAAAGAATAATTTTTGTTTATTTACACATATTTTAGTAATTTTACATTAGTACAGTACAATAATATGAAATTTATATTTATATTACATATTAGTTAAATTTAAAGATTCAATACCATTTAAACGAAAAGTCAATGGATTACAAGTAAATTGAAATTTTAAGTATAAAATCAGTTTTTTAAGATTATCTCGAAAATTTTACCCTAAAATGAAAGTTCTTCTACACAAAAATAAAGATAAGAACATTCTCTACAAAAAATGATCTATACAATTTTATTGCAGAACCAATGGTTAAAGAGTAAATTGCAAATTTTTGCTATGGAAAACCATTAGTTTCACAATAAACGTAATATACAAAAAATAAAGTTATTGTTTCTTCTTTCCTGTCTAGTTACATCTTTTTGAGAGTACCATTATTGCGTCACACATCAACCATCCTCTTTGTCAACATTGTCGCCATTTCCTGTAAAGATATAACAAATTCATTAGGATGGAAACTTTTCATAGTGAATCTGTTTCATTTAAGAAATTGAAAGTTACTTTTTGAACCCATAAATTGAATATGTATATAACGCAAGTGCTAGTTGCCATGCGTGGGTAAAGAATCTAAAAAACTAATAAAAAAACCCTTAATTTATAACTTCTAGTACTCAGCAATGAAGGGGTGGAAAAAGCGTTGGCTTAATGAATAAAGATCGGATAAATCTCTATAAAAATGGTTCATTGTCTTAAAGGCGAGTCAATTGCAATTTTTAGTACGAGCTCATGCGGTAAAAAGTATCGTCGGTAATTTTTTCTTCCAAAAATAAATTTTTCTGCCCTCTGTGGAGTTTTGAGTAAAGTATTTATATATTCAGTTGGAGTACGAGTGTAGATGGCGCACTGTGCGCATTTTATTGAAGAAAACCTTAATTTTAGGTGGGGTTATTTGACAGATGTCGATGTATTTCATACCCCTTCTCTTACATCATTACTATTTACGCCCATCCCATGTGGGGGATTTAAAAGCCTTAACTTATTAGTAAAATGATAACAAACGTATAAAACAACGCGTTGCGCGTTTGTAAACTAAAATACGATGACTAGTGAAACGAAAGGAACTGCTTCGTTTATTAACTCGAGTGCAAACATGAATGGTTCTTCACACGCTAAAAAACCGACGAATAAATTTAATCCAATTTCAGGCGTCTCCGTTAAAAGCGTCGTTCCTAAAAAAAGGTAAGAAATATTTTTATAAGCGTCGCGCGACAAAATTTAATGTAAAAGGAATGTGCTTTGTTTATTTTTATTAATTTATATATTACGCTTCAGCTGTAACCCTTCGTGGGAACATGCACCCCTATTTTCATTGATTTCTTACAACCCTTCGGCAGATGTCAGATATTCTGACGTTTTATTTCAGGTTAAAAAATTTAAAATTTTATTTGCTAAATATTCAAAACAGATAAAACAGAAATTATTTTACCTAAAATTATTTAAATATTGTAATGGTATTACACCGCGGATGTTATTGTTTAACAATGAATTGTATGGTAATAAAAGTCTTTAAGTGGAGCTGATTACTAAAACTAATATCATACTCTGATTAATTAACTTTTCGTTTGTTTTGTTATCGGCTTTTTTTTAATAAGTTAACATCAAATAGACTGTGACAACCGATTTAAAATGTCAGACCAGATTTGTTTCTCGCTTATTTCCATAAACTAAAATAAATTACTATGTTTATACATTATGTGATATAAGATTTATTTACAGTATATTTAGAAAAATAACCTAGATAGATGGCACACCACACCACACCACATGGCGCAAAATATATAAGAAATTATGTTTATCCTTTGCGCTTAAAAACGTTTCGAAAAAGTCAGAAAATCCATAAGCGCAAAAATCATAACTGACAACGCAAACAAAGTGTCACGTGCAAATCATTCAATACGCTTGTTGACTCTTTGAATTGAATAGATAGTAGGCAACAGTATTTATTTTGAAGCAAAAATTCTCCTATCTTCTCCATTTACATAACTCTAAGTTAACATTTTTAATAAAAAATGTTTGATTTTTATAAAGCGTTATTTAAAGTGTTTAAAAATTTTGTTAAAAAGCTGAGCGTTATGTTTACCATATTTTTATCTATATACTATCTTTATTGACTTAAGTTAAAACTGTATTTGCATAGTCATAAATTTCATATAAATTGTCTCATAAGGTCAAATAGAATAACGAATGTAATTAATACCTATAACTGATAAAGTGCATTGTTTAGGTAAAAACAAAGCTAAACTAATTATAATAAAGCGCACATAGAAATGACATTATTCCTACCTGTAAACTTTGCATTAAAGATTGTGTTTAAAACTTTACCGGTTTCTAACTAATAATTAACTGACAAAGGTTGACTACAAAAATAAACCAGCCCCGCAATCCCACTTTTTATACAAGTACATAATTGGTTCCACGAAAACAGCGCGTAAATAAAAAGTGCGTAAATGGAAGAGGGACGAACCATATATGAAAAACTCTTCAAATTAAATGTGTGCCATAAATTTAAATATTTTAGCATTTCAATTATGAAAGTGGAAAAAAAATAAATACGTTCTCAAATCGAAAAATGAATTTGATTTCCGTAATCTGCACCCAAATAATGGTGAAAAATATATTTTAAGCAATTTGAAATGTTTACAGTTTTTCAAGAAAAAAAAATGTCAATGATATTTAAATAGCTACTTTTAATGTTTTCAGACAAGATCTTCTAAAATGGAATGGTTGGGGTTATAAAGATTCAAAATTCATCGTAAAAGACGAACTAATACATTTTACGGGATCAAGGTGAGCACATTATTTATTTATTTAACAGGGAATATACAAACAAATTAAAAACAATTTTTGCCGCTTTTGATTAATTTTAGATACCCCATTGGTGATATAGCATTACCCTTCTTTACCCAATTTGTCAATGATGTGTTTGGAGTAAATCTTAAACTAAGTCCTAGACCGTCAAAGCCTTTACCAACAACGGATAGTTACCCAACACCAAATATTAGTGATGAAATTCTACAAAAAATAAATAATCTAAACGTAGAGAATTCTCTGGATGTTGTTGATAGAGTTGTAAGAGCACATGGACAGACCTTGCACGATATAAACACTTTAAGGGAAGGAATATTTGAAAGAATTCCAGATATTGTTTTATGGCCAAAATGTCATGACGATGTGAAACATATAGTAAAATTGGCGGATGATAACAATTTGGTTGTTATTCCATTTGGGGGAGGTACAGCTGTTTCAGGCGCTGTCGAGTGTCCTAAAATTGAACCACGAACTATAATTTCGCTAGACACTTCGCAAATGAACAATATTTTATGGGTGGATAAAGAAAATTTAGTGGCTTGTTGCGAAAGCGGAATTATCGGGCAAGATTTGGAAAGAGAATTATCCAAATTAGGTCGGTTTTAAGCACGGTTCAAACTATTGAACTAAACCACGAGAAGAACCGCGTACTAAGCAAAGACATGTATATATCTTATACATATAGTACATGTCGTTGGTACCAAGAAAGTCGGTTTTTTAACGACACATCAAAGGGTGTTCCAAGGAGTTTCCGCTTGAAGCTAAACCCAAGATTGATGGCGTTATGAACTGAGCCGTGCATATTTTCCAAAATAGTGAGCGAGAACAAGCATTCGCATGTGTTTGCCAATTGTTCGTGTTCTTAAAATGCCCACTTTGGGGCCAACTGCAGATAATTATTTCTGGTTAGCAGTTAATATGCTGTATATAACACTGTTGAGCGACTATTTTGATTAATCACTAACACGTCTTTTTGTTATATATACTACCAAAGTGGCGATCACGAGCAAGCTCTTTCGCTAACCGGTAAACACAAGTAACTACACGATTATTATTCGCTTGCTCTGGTTGCACTTGTTTGTTAACTTGTTGCTTTATAACGTGCTAAACTACACAATTATCTAAATTCTATATAAAACAACATCTGAATCGTAAAGACTTTCGTTAATGCATAAGATTAGCGCGTGGCTCAGTTCATGGGTCGGCTCGTGGTTCAGTTCGTCAGTCTGCTATACATTAAAGGCAGTTTGCAAATTTTAATTTAAAAATTTTAAGGTTTTACAACTGGTCATGAACCAGACAGTTATGAATTTTCAAGTTTGGGAGGATGGGTAGCCACAAGAGCTTCAGGCATGAAGAAAAATATTTATGGCAACATTGAAGATTTAGTGGTACATGTGAAAATGGTTACACCAAAGGGCGTTTTGGAGAAGAACTGTCAGGTTCCTAGAATGTCATGTGGGCCTGACTTTAATCATATTATTTTGGGTAAGTTTAAACGTCAGAAATTTTATTTGTCTTTGACTGTCGTTATATGAATTTAAATGGCAAGCCTAACTAGGGGAAAAAAAGTAATGCGTGCTTGGCCTGCACGTTTAATGTTAAACTTGTGGAAACAATTAAATTGTCCATTCATTATTCTTCCCCTTTCTTGAAAAGCCGATTCTCTGCGGTATGAAGCGGAATTGTGAAACTAAGTCTAGGTATTATCTAAAAAAGCTAAGTAAGTTACTAGATCAGCAGATATAATAGGGAAACCACGCTAACTATAATAAGGAATGTGATCCCTTATTTCTACCCGCGTTAACTTCTTGTTTCACTCCAATTCCTAATTAATCAACCGTACCCTAAGAAGTCTTCAAAAATTTTAATTTTTTTTTCACAAATAACTTTTAGTCTTACCATTAGTAATAATTGTTAATATTTTATTAGTAAGTCATTTTAATTGTTATTATTAATTTAAACTAACTATCTACACGTTATTCGGTCATGTGAATTGTGTGATGATGAGTATCATTCTGGATTCTAGAATGTCGCATCCGGCTTTTTAGAGAATAATTAATTATTTCCAAATGAAACATGTTTTATTACAACGCCCGGGGAATTAACTATTATAATAGCGTGATATCATTTTTCACGCCTTCGTGCAATTGTTTTTAAAATTTTTAATTTCGCAAATTTTAATAGTAAATGTTCATTAAATTAATCATTACCATAATAAACTTTTAAATTTTACTTGATCATTTTTTATACAAAATAAATCGTTACCGCATGGTACTTGCTCCTTTGGTATTTTTTTATATTTAATACTTAAATAAATGTGATACAATGATTTTTACTCATCGCCTATTTTTTAATTCCCTTCCTAATTAAACACTCATCAAAATCAAGCCAAAACTGACTAAATGCCAGAAAATAACTAGTTTTTGGAAGCAGACTCCAAATTGTGGGGGAAGTGTAGCTTTTGAAATCTCAACTGTTTCGATCATTTTAAAAACAAATACATATTTTCATTTTTCCAAGGGTCCTATCCTATCGACATTGTTTTATAACTAAAACAATGATTTTGTAAAGAAACATGTCAGCTTTAACGCGCTTTAATCAGATTTCAAGTACCTTCTAATAATTTTCGAGATAACACGATAATTTGCGCAAATTCTATGTGTGAAATAACACTACATACTAATCAGCGATTTCAAATTAGGCTAAAAACTAAAGTTTTTTTGCTGATTTTTAAAATTTCATATTTTATGACTATTGCAAAAACCAAAATTCCTCGTCTTATACGTTATACTATAAAGTAGACAAACAAATAACAAAAGTTGGCCATACTTCAGTATTCTAAAGATAGTATTTAAGAGTTTATAAAAAAATTATTGCCTTGTGTTAATTACAAAGTTTTTGTAACAACAAAAAAATATATAAAATTATAACAATTCATGGCAAAAGGTTAGGTTTTATATAAAAATAAATATATAATTTATGCAAAATTATTTTATAGACTGTAATGATAAAATATTAAATATTAAGTGGTAAAATATTTTATTATTTAAAAATATTTAAACTGTGCAGGTTCTGAAGGATGTTTGGGAGTAATCACAGAAGTAATAATAAAAATTCGACCTTTACCTGAATGCAAAAAATATGGATCTATAGTTTTCCCAGATTTTGAATCGGGAGTAAAATGCATGCGAGAAATTGCACGTGAAAGGTGTCAACCGGCATCTGTGCGACTGATGGATAATGAGCAATTCAAATTTGGTCAAAGTCTGAAGGAAGTTCCAGGCTTTTTTGGATGTATATTAGATGGATTAAAAAAATTTTACGTGACAAAACTGAAAGGTTTTGATGTGAATTCAATGTGCGTAATGACGCTGCTATTTGAAAGTAATAAAAAAGACGTGGAAATACAAGAAAAGAAAATTAATACAATCGCTACTAAATATGGTGGTCTACCAGCAGGAGAAACAAACGGCCTTAGAGGGTATATGCTTACCTTCGTTATCGCCTACATACGGGTAAGATCAACTTTTCTGTAAAATTTAAAAAATAAATTATCCAACATGACTATAAAAAAATATTTTTTTTATTTTAAAATTCTTTATCTTATGATAATGTATACTTGTGCTATCATGAGATGAGAATAAGTGATTTCTTAAAGTAGTAAATAAAAAATTCTTTAGATAAAGAAACTAAATTTACGCAAATTAAACATTCATGCATCCCAATGCGTAAGGAACTTTTAAATTAAAACTAATTGCTATGTGCCGAGCCATTGTGTTATTCTCTAAGTATTAAATTTAAGCATGTTTTTTTTTTTATTTTATAGGATTTGGGTTCTGATTACAATGTAGTTGCGGAATCTTTTGAAACTTCTGTACCTTGGGATCGCGCAGTACAATTATGCCGAAATGTAAAATATTCTGTTGGTGTGGAATGCCGCAAAAGACAAATTGAACATTATTTAATGTCATGCAGAGTGACACAAACATACGACGCAGGTTGCGTTATATATTTTTACTTTGCCTTTAAGTACCTGAACCATGAAAATCCAGTACAAATTTATGGAGAGATTGAAGATCTGGCTAGAGACGAAATTTTAGCAAGTGGTGGCAGTATATCTCATCATCATGGTGTTGGAAAATTAAGAAAAAAATGGTATCCAAATACAGTGAGTGAAGTTGGAGTGGGACTTTTTAAAGCTGCTAAACAAGAATTGGATCCCAATAATGTGTTCGCTGTTAGTAATCTAATTGAATCAAAACTTTAAATTGGTTTAGTTTTATATTTAGATGAGTGTTGTGAAAGTGATTGTTTGCCAAAGTAATTAAGGGTTCATATGGTTGTGATTTTTAAAAATCACTTTTATAGGATCGTTCATGTGTGAGATTTATTAAAAGTAGTCAATTTTTTACTTATATGATAAGGTCTTTTACCATTTTTACTTATACCTCAAACATACTGACATTTCTCACTCAACACCTATTTTAACGTCTGAATTATGGTCTTAATCTGGGAAATCCCCTTTCTTAGTCTAAATTAAAAGACCTAGTTGTAGGTAGAACACATGATCGTTGAGTGAGCATTACCTCTACATATAATTTCGATTATATGTATATTATATTATATCTGAACGATCCTTTAAGTGGTGAATGTAATTGCCATTAGTGTATTAATTTGTGGTGTAAAAAAAGTAAAAGTGATATCATAGGTACTTAAATACACCAAATAAATAAATTATAAGAACACATCTTTAAAATTGTTCTAGTCTGTTGCTTTTGTTTACCTTACTTTTTCAGTGATAAACGCATTACCACTTTGTACACTTTGAATAATAAATACTATTATTAATTACTGCTTAAATTTTATTTTAATACTTTTTTATGCAGGGCGTTTAATTTATGGATCCCATTAAATTTCTTACCATATTAGTACAAAAATACCGTTAATTACGTTCACACGTAACCGCCTCGACAATTTGCTCTGCGCTTGTCGAAGAAACGCAATGCACCAACCTCGGTTGGTGGCGCTGTTGTACCTAAATAGATGATAGTGTAGATGGATAGTTTTTGTATGATTTTTTTCAAGTAATGACATTGGACAATTTTAAGGTATTTCATTTACAAATTTACATGTTATATCACAAGATTGCAACACGAATGTGTACCCATCAAAATTAGTTTACAGTTATTCCCAATGGATAAAATTTTAAAAGATTAAGTAGGGCATTTTGTTACATTTAAAATATTGGATTAGTAATAAAAAAGAAACCATATAATATAATGACTATTATTACATGATGAAGATCATGTATAAATAAATTTTATTCTAAATACAATAAAGACAACAAATCACAAACTTAAATATATTATTAATTCACATCATATATATTAAATTTAAATTATAAAATCACACATAGGCCATATAATATATACAAACATTTTATCTTACTGATAATAAATAAAAAAATGTAAGTATATGATGTGCGTCAATAATTATTCATACCAAATACTAACCTTCCTTAATAGTATACATTTATTACTTGGAAGAAGAACTATACAATATAGATACAAATTGTTTAATATATACCACAGATGTAAATTTACAATAATCTTTTTAAATAAATAAATACTCAAAACATGTGCTATGCTCTTTTTTGACAATGCAAATATACTTAAAGTTCCCTATTATGATTGGTTGGGGACACCAATCTTTATATATACTCGCATGATTATTTTCTTTAAATAAGGTCATAGTTTATAAAGAAAAAATGTTGCAGTCATGCATTTATTATTATTTCGATTTGTTTGCCTGCTGCTATTGAAAACTAGTAATACCAGCCTTTGTGCATTGCATTCAAGCAATTCCGTCCACTTTAATTTTCATTTAAAGAGAAAAATCATTTTTAACCCTTTTAATCACACAGAAAAAATTTAAGTAAATCAATTTGGCAAATTAAAGCACTAAATGTGAAAAATTCTGACGTTACGTTATTATAAGTAAATGTAATTTAAAATTCTTATGGCTTATATTTAAAAAAATACACTGTATATGTAACATGCATCATTGTCTTTTATCAACTTGAAAATTTTTATTTATAAAATGAATTATAAAGAAACCGGTGTATAAGGGGTCTAAATAATATTTATTTCAGTCATTTAAGCATTATTTGAATTAATAAAAACCATAAGCGCAACAAAATATTTCCTGCAAGCAATTTTTGGCATAGGTACAAACAACGCTCATTTTAATTATCAAAATAGTATCAAGTATATTTCTAGTAATATTATATGTATACGTTAGGAAAATTCCCTAACTGGCAATCAACGTTGTCACGGTTTTTAACCAATATATTCCTCACTACATTCTAAAATGACTAATATGCCTATAATCGAGTTTTGAATAAGATAATATATTCAATATATTCTAATTAGTAATTACAAACACTAAAGGATTATTTGATTAATTATTAATCACCTTTAATACAATCATTTCACTACAACACAATCACAAGTTAAATCCCACTATACCAACCAATCACATGCATGCAGGGTATCACTAAATCTAGTACCATAAATTTTAAGACTCATTAAAAAGAAGTCAAATTTTCTTCAAAACCATTATTATGGCACTATATTTAGAGACGCTCTGTATATATAATTCACATTTGAGCTAATTTCCAGAGTTCTGGAATTTTGTGATTGATTTTCTCTTCACATCATATCTTACTCAATTTTTAACTTAACAACCCAAATTTTAAATATAAATTATATATTATTCTAGTACGTAAACATAATGATTTATAATATTAATCATAAAACATTATTAAACCACACTTATTAAGTAAAAAAAATATTTCATGAAAACTATTAATGAAGTAGAAGTTTTCTTTAAATATTAATGAAGATACATTTGTCAATTATATAAGGATTACATAATTATAATTAACTTTAGCTACCTAATTTGTGTTAAACCTAAATGATAAAATAACGTTTTTGATACTTATCTGGTTGGTGATTAAATTAAAATAGGCTGCTTTTACTCAAAGCCTTTATTATTCCAGTTAAAGATTTAATTTAGCAGAGATCCGTTGCGTAGATGTAACCTTGTTGTTGGAGAACATATAAACGCTTTTCTACAGCTTCCTTATCTGTTTGAATAAAATTTGAATTTGATTTAAATTTTTTAAGATAGATGCTAAATAAAATACGTACATTTTGTAAGTAGGGCTTTATCTTGAGGATTATGCACTTGTTGGGATAAACTGTGTAATAAAATCTGCGCCGTTTGGTATCGTTGGAAACACTCTTCTGGATTTCCAAAAAGTTCATCTAAAGCAGCAGATTGACACTGGAAAAAATTGCGAGTGATTTATACGCCATCTAGGAGCAAATAGCTGACTTTTTGTTATTTTTTTACCAACTTAACAATTACAAGAAGCCAAGTTTCCGCATTTCAAAAGGCAGCGGTTCCTAAACTTTTAAAGGATTTTACGAAGTTTTAAAAATTCATTAACTTCTTTTATTTGTCTGATATTTAGCGTTTTAAACTAGCTGCTTTAGTGATTTTTGTTTAATTTTATTTTAAATTTTGATCTCAAACTGTGTTTCTAATGGAAACTAAAAGGTTATTTTGTTCAGCAAATGAAATTTGAGATAACATTAAAGGTTTTCACAATAAATTTTTGGCACATGTCTAAACAAAAATAATAATAGGAATGGATTTTCAAAATCAATGAAATTGCTTGAACTGATTCTTAAGACTATTATACCCATTTGCATTTTTGATAAAAAAAAAATTTATTTCACATGCAATAAAACGAATTCTAATAACATATTAGAGATTGAATGATAAGAATTATAATAAAAACAAAACTTACCATTTGAATTGCATGATTATATAAAATATTATCAGCTGTAACATTTGCAGAGCCAACCTTAGTTAATAATCCAGTACTATTCAGTTGTTTACACTCTGCTAACGTTGAACGAAATTTGGAATTTAATGTAGTTACGACTAAAATAATAAAAATTAAAATCATTCTTTTCCTACTACCTTAAAAATTACCATTTTGAACTGTACTGCTGGGCCTTAATTGCCCTGATTTTAATTGTTGAGTAGCAAGTGATAACCCAGAACTAAGTAATTGCAAGGCTCTTATAAGCAAAACTAATTGTTCGGCTCTTCTTCCAAGTTCAGTTTGAGGTTGAGTTTGAGTTGAAACATCTACCAAAGCTCCTAAAGGTGTAGAGCGAGCTGCAGCTAATTCCAAAACGCAGTTGCTCAAAGCCAGGACAAAATTAATTTTGGCCAATGTTTCATTATGTTCTCTCTACAAATTCGGTAATTAAAAATATAAATTAATTAATTTGATTAAATTGGGTACCTCCAGTAAGGTTTCTTCAGGTAATTCAGGTGCGATGAAGGTGATTGGATGTGTTTCTAATTGATTATTATCACCAAACAAGCTAGTTAAGTTACCCATTTCTGAAATTTCTGGTAATGTAACAGCACGAGTGCCGAAAGGAATGACAGGGGAATTTCTAAGGTTATTATTATCCGATAAATTGGGGCTACTTAGCATTGGAACCCTAGCAAGAGGTCCACTTAAAACTGGTGGGGAGGTTCCAGAGCATCGTAAAGGAGAATTGCTGGGCATATGTTTTGATACAGGTGAAACCTGCCATATATTTGGAGGTGGAGGGGTTTCACAAATTGAACTGCTTGAAGAGGTGCGGCGACGACCACCACCTGGAGGAGTTCCTATCACAAATTGTACCTGAAAAAAAAAATAAATGGAAGAATTTTCCAGATACCAAATTTTTTTATTAAAAAACACTTACAGAAGGTGGTGATAAAGAACTGATATCAATATCGTTATGCACCCTATTATCAGATCTTTTCATGTTGATAGGTTGTGATCTTGGTACAGAACTTACCTAAATAAAAATATGTTTTTTTTATTAAATAAAGAATGTTTTTAATTTTATACTTTTGTTGGAGAAGGTAGCTCGTGATTCTTATCTTGTGATTTATCAGTTTGGCTGTTGATTCTCTCATAAACATGTCTTTGAGTTGGAACTGGTATAGGTTCTGATATGGGTAAGTAACTAGGTCTTGGAGGACTAGCAGAAGGAGCACAAGGCTGCGGCGATGATCTAACAGGTGGCGGTACTTTATATCTAAGCAAAAAAGAAAAAACCTTACCAAAATTTTTATTTTCATTTGTTAAAAAAATATATATGTAGTTTTTGTACTTAAAAGAATAAGTCTTTGCATGCACGTCATCAACTCGCGCATTAAGCTAAGACGTTAATAGTATTTTATTAGGATCATTTCTGCATAAATCAATAAGTAGTGACTTTAGTACACATTGAATATATTTAAAAATGGAATGTACTAATGTGATGTAATAAACTTACTGTCTATCAGTGAGACTTTCGTTGGAATGATCTGAAGTGGGGATATTAGAGGGTACAAGAACAAAATCATCTTCTGGACTAGAACTCAAGGTCGTCCTGGTAAGTTTAGGAGATTCTGAAATTGATTATACAAAATAATTACTCGTTAATATTACACTGTTGAATAAAAAAATACCTGGTGTAGTTTTAGGAGGTGTTCCAATTTTCATAGGAGTTGTTATCCTCATTGGTAATTTCGTTAAAATAGGCGGAGAACCATAAACTGTTGGTAGAGGTATATCTGCAGGATTTTGCACTTGTGGTGGTTCAGGTCTTTGCAAGAATTTGTGATTGAAAAATGTCTCAAAGTTCATTCTTTCTTTGGCGTTACGTTTTAATAATCCGGTAAGTAATTCACATAAATCAGAACTTGTACCCACTGGAATTCTTTAAAGATTTAATTAATTAATAATATTTTAATATAATGTTTGGATGAGGATAACAGCAAACCGCAAACAAGTAAAAAGACATAATATATAGAAAATGTAATTGGACTTTATTGAGGGGAATCCCCTAATAAAAATTATGATTATGATGATTACATCTGATGACAGATAATACAGCTAATGATAAGTTTTTTAAAAAAAATTACTTACTTGGGCGCTAAATTAGCATTCTTTTCATAAAATTGTTTTAATGCTTGTGGTGTGTTTGCTTGGAAAGGCGCTTTGCCGGTCAGACATTGGAAAACTATGGTTCCTAAACTCCACAGATCTGCTTTTGCATCATACTGTAGAGACATTATCACTTCCGGAGCCTAAATTAAAAAAAAATATTGTATGAATATATTTATAGCAACTAATTTTAAAAATAAATTACCATATACATAGGACTACCACAGAGTGTAGCTGCCATTACACCGTCTTGTAAAAATCTTGCAAATCCAAAATCAGCTATGAAAAATTTTTAATTTTGTTTTTATTAAAATTTTCTTAAAATTAAAATACAAAACTATGAAAGACTCAGAGGGATAGTAAAATTCAATTTTTTAGAAGGTTATTGTAAATTTGATACAAGCGCAAACACGAGAGAGTTGTGCATATTAGGTATAAGGTGGGTAATAATTGACGCGATCTGATGCAGGATTCTTGGGAAAATAAGAGTTACAGACGCTGTCGAGTGCGAGGAAACGATAAAATGACAGGGGTTTTCCTCTGCAGATTTTTTTCCATGCGTCCTAGCGAAAAATGTCAAAATTAAAAAATAATAAAAACAAACGTGCTATAAAACTGTGAAAAAATCATTCGGATATTTTAAGTCGTTAAGTTGAAAATTTGGTGCATTTTTGTTCAAAATTTATCATTCGCGATCAATTAAAAAAATTTCCACAAAAATGTTGCGCCTATTGGTGGGTAAAACTGAAGCGATCTGATGCATCGTTCTCGAGAAAGTTGCGTACGCTGTTGAGTGAAAGTAATCGCTGGAGATTATTGTCAATGCGTTAAATAAAGTAAAAACACTATTTTACCTATTTTTAATCTAATCTCTGATGGTTGTGGATGCGGTTTTGTACCTCCATGTGCTAATAAAATATTTTGTGGTTTTAAGTCTCTATGCACAATTCCCTTGGCATATAGAGCTTTCATTGCACCCGCTGAAAAAAAAATATTACATTTTTGTCTTTAAAAGACAACGTTCGCTTACCTAATTGCACTAAAAATAATCGAATTGTATCTTCACTTAAAGTCCCTTTCACTAAAAAAAAAAATTATAAAGTAAATTTATTACATATGCTGTCTAACTTCTATAGAAACGCGGGCCATTTTTTCATTTAAAATTCTTTCGGGGGCCACAAAAAAAGAATAACTAATTGAAAACTCAAAAAAATATATTTTTGGACAATAGTACATTTTTTAATTTAATCTTAATTATTAAATTTATAACTTGATTTTGTTCGCGGGCCAGAAAAAATTTCCGCGGGCCGGATGCGGCCCACGGGCCGCCAATTGTACAGCGCTGACATATAGGGTTGTTTAGTTGCTCATAACTTAATCAATAAATACAAAAATATTTAGCTTACTAAGTTTTTTCTCTCACAATCTATTTGTTTGGCTATTTTACTATAAAAAATTAAAATTACTTACCTCCTAAGTAATCTGCCAAATCACCACCATTGCAATACTGAAATTTAAGAAATTATATTAATCAGATTTTTACAAAAAAAGAATAATTATTGGACACTATTAAAAATCAATACAAAGAAAGTCAAATAATTTAAGGATACAAATTCGCTGCCAACGTGAATTTAAAGCAGAATTTAATGCTTCAAAAAAAATTTTAAAGTTTAAAAATTAAGAACGAAAAATGAAAATTTAATTTAATTTTTTTAAACCATTATTAAAAACGACGTCCAATTAAGGGTAAAAAATTAGGTTCTACGTCAACCAAGTGCTGTCAATTCAGCATACTACAATTTAATTTAATAATTAGTTTAGATAATAGAGAGATATTGCAACCTCTGTTTTACTGATCTTTTAATAAAGTTTTCCTTTATTTGACATATGCGCATGCGC
>JARJDX010094441.1:0-21339 GCA_030264735.1 Gymnusa sp. GC000175
GTGTCAACTATCGTTTGTTTTTTTGGTAATCGTCACGCTTCTGTGTCAACTATTATTAGTTTTTCTGTTAATCGTCACGCTTGTGTGTCAAATAACGTTTGTAATTTGGTAACCGTCACGCTTGTGTGTCAACTATTGTTTGTTTTTTGGTAATCGTCACGCTTGTGTGTCAACTATTATTAGTTTTTCTGTTAATCGTCACGCTTGTGTGTCAACTATCGTTTGTTTTTCTGGTAATCGTCACGCTTGTGTGTCAATTAACGTTTGTAATTTGGTAACCTTCACGCTTGTCAACTAGTGCAGGGATTCTTAACAGGGGGCCGCGAAAATATTAGAATTTTTCAAGTTTTTATAACTTTACAAATAAAAAAAATTGTTACTAGTTTTATTTGTATATTTGAAAGTTTTTTTGTACAACCAATAAAAATACGCGACTTAAACCCGAAAGTAAGAAAACTTACATCGACTCAAGTCGCGAAAGTCTAAATTTTAAATTAATACGATAATTATTCTAAATGTCTACATTTTAAAGAAAAAAAAATGGATTATGCTAAATAGGTAGTAAGAAAAATTAAATATAAATGTAAGTCCGGTCCTGGACGAAATGATTTAAAATCTATTTGAACCCCCATATGATAGATAGAGCACTACATAATTTTGTAGGGGCGATGATATAAAATACTAAGTCAATACAAGCAATGACTTCATCAAGTTTCCTGCAGGCATAATTTTTGTGGAGCCCCAAATTGGGGACTTTCTAATAGATCAATATTGTTTGCAGACATAACCTACAAACCATTTTCCCCTATACACATTCACAAGTTTACCCATTCCTCTTGTTCATTTCCCCATCGCTTTTAGCCTAAAATTTAAGTGTTAATCAATCCAATCGTATGTTCCAATGCACATGCAAAGAATCGAGTGTGAATCATCATAGGAATGGAAAGAAAACATGCGAGACTAACGCAACGCAATTAAATTATGTTCGACATTTTATTCAATTAATAATTATTATCGTAATTTAACGTTATTGATACTCTCATTTTGATTGAAACTTTCTATTTAACGAATTAAAGAAATAACTATTAATTTGTAGAAAATAAAAAATAAACAGAAGAAATTTGTAATATATATATATAGAATTTGTAAATAAGTTTACAATATTTTACTTATACGTAGGTGGTACATTTTGTATTTTGTTGTTTTCGAATAGTACAACATTTAAAAAGTTTGAGAACCCCTGCATTATTTTATAAAATTCAGTCATAAAAAGTCTTAATAAATGAAAAACTTATTTTTCATCAATTAACGTATTATTAAATTAATCATCAAGTATTTTTGGATTAATCACTCGAATAATTATTATTTCATGGTTGTTTATGTAATGAACAATAGCAGAATAATTTATAATATTATAATAAATATTTTTTGTTACAGATTTGTCGAAGAACCGATTTAGCGAGCTTCCAGAAGAAGTGACTGGATTTTATTTCTTAGAAAGGCTTCACTGTTATCACAATGCAATCAGATATATACCTGAAACTGTTGGAAGTTTACAATGTCTAAGTTATTTAGATCTTAGTCGAAATCAACTCGTTTCTTTACCTAGGGAAATATGTCAATTACCCATTCAGGTAAGGAAAAAATAATTATTATTGATTATAAAATTTGACAGCAAATAACATTTCCATATCAAGGTTGGTAAACCTGATTTTTGTAATTGTATTAAGGCATTCCAATCCGAAGGTCACAAACAATTGATGACATTGCGTTTTTATGAATGATTAGACTTTTTTATTTGGTTAAAAATCGAATTTTATCTATAATTTATTATTTTTCCAAGTATCTTACACCCACATTAAAAGATTCAATGCACAGTTTTGACAGAAGACTTGCTTGCCAACAGCCGCCATATTGGTCAGGTGGTTAACTTGGAATGCATAATACAAAAATCAGGTCCTTGTTTCCATATTTGGTATAACTGCACAAAACTTTCCGCCATTTTTGATACTTTAAAGGCCCGGTTTTTCAATCGCTGGTTATCTTTTTGGATAAAACTTAAACTTCAAGTTAACATTTGGTTAAATATTGTAGGCGTTTTTCAATACTAATTTTATTTGTGGGTAATTAACTGACAGTTTTATGGAAATTTTGTTCGGTTGGTATAAGTTTTCTGGTTTGTTTGAACTAATCAATGTGACAACGTTGGATTTTTTTTATATCTAGTAAGCATTTATATATGCAAATTCTTAAGAAACGGTGAAAAAAAACTTTATTATAAATATTACTAATTATTTATACTAATATTATATGATTATATTAAAATAAATTCATTTTCCCCTAATCACTCAGTCACATAGTACGTTCTGCCATTTTGATACTTATATTTATCCAAAATGTTTTGGATTCATCCTAATCATAATCTTGAGTTGCAAAACCGGTAATGATACGAATCAAATATTTTTAATATAAAATCTTGGTTATGATTTAATCAAAAATTAAGCATTAAGAAAAAAATGCTTTTTCATCTACAACTTGCCAAATTTACAGTGGCACGTTAAAAGCGCTAAATGATAATAGAGTAAAAGAGAGTGAGCGATGCCTCTCAATATTATTGTCCCCATTCTAACGTGGAAAATGCATCATGAGTCAGATGCCACGCTGAACATGGCAAGCTTTACCGACCAGACACAAAAGATAATTTAAAATTGTTGCTTTTTTATTTTTCCAAACAAAATTTTGCTAGTAATAAAGTTTTAAAAGTAAACAATCGAAATATTTATTTTAGTCAAACGATTTCATACTTCTTTATATTTTAATATAAAAAGAAGGAATTTATCAAAACATAATGAAATGACCGCATCCAATTCTTAGTGACTCTCATTTACCTCTTATTGGCGTAAACATAGACCAATAATTGAGTCACTTATTACTAAATTGCATGAAAGTTTTAATTAAATTTTACATTTATAGATTCTTCTTGTATCAAACAATAGACTGACTTCTCTGCCAGATGAATTATGCCGAATGTATCAATTGACTGAACTCGATGCTTCCTGTAACCAACTCACCCATCTTCCACATCGTATGAGTGAATTAACACAACTACAATCACTCATATTGAGAGCCAATCTTCTTCTTTGCGTTCCTATAGAATTAACTTTTCTTCAACTCGCCAGGCTGGACCTGAGAGCAAACCGAATAGGAACTCTTCCCGTAGAAATGCGAGACATGAACACTTTGATTGAATTATTAGTGGAGGATAACCCGCTTACCAGCCCGCCAGCCAGTGTACGTGATTTTATTAGTCTTGCAAAATACGAGGTTTCCTAAACATTTTTATTACAGTTGTGCAAACGTGGCCGAGTTCACATTTTTAAATATTTAGAAATTGAAGCTATTAAATTGGGTCATAAAATTGGATTATCTGGGACTGGTACGTTAGGAAGGAGGCCTGCTAGGAGATCTCTTGGCACTTCGAGTAATACTTCTAGCAGTACTACTACACCTGTACCACCTTCACATATACCGGAAAGACTGAAGCATAAACGACATAATGTTGATAGTGGTTATAGCACCAGTAGTGATGATAAAAGGTGGTCACAAGAAATTACTGGTAAATATTTTTTTTTTTGTTTTTCGAAAACAGACAACGGATTTTAATATTTTTTGGAAAAAAAATTGTTCAATTCTCAGGAAAACTTTTTATCTTCTTCTTTTTGTAGTGCCAAACTCGTTACCACTTCCTCGCTTTCTTTTATTTTGTGCGTTTTGTCCGCTATTATATTTTGAGATCATAATTTTTAAAAACCGTCAGGGGCGTTTCTTTAGAAAAAAGTAGTTGATCCATTGTATTTATGTTATGTAATTGTTTTTTATATAAAAAAATCCTTATACTACCCAAATTTAAAGCACAATTATACTTCTCTAGGTGAGATGGATAAACATTGGTCTTCAACCCCTGTAGCTAGTAGAGTTTCTGATGTAGGATCAACTTCCACAGCAAATTCAACTCCTTCAACGATTTCTCCAGGCCCAGATAATTCTTTTGATGATGACCTTTCAAGAGGGAGTTTCTCTACTGACGTTTGTGATAAAAAAGATAGAATAGAATCTAAAGAACCAAATGGGTAAGCAAAACACACTGCATTTAAAAATAATATATTGCGTTATTTACAATTCGTTTCTGAACCAAAATAATTTTTCTAGGAATTCTGCCACGATGTCTTTAATAATTTTTAACAAAATAATTTTCATCCTATATTTTATGATAAAATTTCTTTATAAAATTGTCAAGAAACCGTAAATATAGCTTGATAAATGTGTTTTAATTTTCGTGTTTTTGTTTAATGTGTCGTTTTTATTCCATCTAACCTGCTTGGTGTGTTTTTACAGTGTACGACTAAGTCCTTGTATTGACAATAGTACTACCAATGTAACAAATGGCAATGGTCTTGAAGAAAAAACTCGACCTCTGCAACAAATTCAAACTTACAGGTTAGTTAAAAACCAAGCAAATCTATTTTTAACTAATTTTGCCAAGCGTTTTGGATTTTTGATTGAATTGTGTCTTACAACTAATTTATGTTTGGGTTTAAAAACAAATTGATCACGTTGACAGGTTTTTTATCGTGACAAAACAGCTATAAACGTTATTCTTGTGTTTATAAATCGTGACAAACGTCTATAGCCGTCATATATTCCACTGACCCCATAACAAGATGGCCACAGTTGATTTTATCATGTATTAATGCGTATTTCAAAGCATTCTATTTAAAGCCTTCACAGACAATGAGATGGGAGCTATAAACGTTATTCTTTTGTTTATAAATCATGACAAACGTCTATAGCCGTCATGTTTTCTACTCACCCCATAACAAGATGGCTACAGTTGGTTTTATCATGTAATAATACGTATTACTAAGCATTATATTTAAAGCGATCAGAGACTGTGATATGGGACTAATTCCCAAGGTCCGGTAATCAAATGGAGGCCCGCATGCCAACTCTTTGTGACGGATGAAATTTACGTGACAATTTTCTATTCCGGGGCCCGAAATTTGTATGACCACCCCTTGGTGGCACCAGTGCAATGTTCTTGCAATCCTGAACGTGTCACGCATTTCTAACCTAAGAATGACGGCTATATCCGTTAACTTCACTCTTAAAATTAATTTTGATGTAAATAATTTTTATAGAGAATATAAGGAAGCCTTAAGACAACAAAGAGCGCAAGATGTGGGTTCAGTGTACCGAACAAAAGATTCAGAAGAGCCTGCTTACAAAACCGAACCAAATACGCCGACGCATCAACCCTCTCGAACGACTTTGGCAACTTCAAGATCAGATCCCACTCCTCTAAACTCAGCTTTAAGTAGTCCCAAACACATATTTGATGATACAAGCCCCAAGAAACCTGTTCAAAAAGTAATACCATCAAGAAATTGCAATACTTTATCATCACCAAATCATTCACTTACTAATGGAAATGGCTTAGATAACACAAAAAAGTACATTCATGATTACGTTAAACCGAATTCACCTGTTAAAGTAAATTCAGGTATTAAATTTGTATATTTATGAAAATTTTCTATGTTTATTCTGTTTTTTTAATAATTAGGAATTTTATCGCATGATAATGTACCAATTCACAATGGCACCACAAATGGGAAACCAGGTAGCCCACGCATGCATGTGAATGGTGCTTCTAAAACTAATGGTGTTAAAACAACTGGAAGATCCATTTCTTGGAACAATGAAGCGCCAATTGAACGAATGACGTTTACAATGAGGAGAGAAATTGATAAGGCTCGTGAAGAAACTGATCTTATAAATCAGTTAAGAACAGTAAGCACAACGCAATTAATCAAATAAATGAAATGTTTTTATGTAATTTTTTTACAGATAATTGAAACAAGATTGAAAATGTCGCTTCCTGCTGATTTGGCGCCATCTTTAACTGATGGAGTGGTATTGTGTCATCTAGCAAATCATATTAAACCACGATCAGTTGCTAGCATTCATGTCCCATCACCAGCAGTTGTAAGTTTTTTTGTTTTATGCAAGCTTTTGATATACAAAACCTTTCGTGGCTATATTTTTTAAAACGTATATCATTGTGTTACGCTTACGATATGACCGTTTTTGTACTTATAATGGAAGAAATATAAAATCGGTATCAAAAATAACGTAGGGAAGTTGGTTTTGTAGTTTTACTTCATAAATAAAATTAATATTGAAGCATATAGTAAAAACGCTAAAAATTCCGCACAGGAAGGTAGCTACACAGGTAAACCGGTTTCTGTGAAAACGCGTCCTCGCTCTATCAGTACCAGGTTCACTTTGTTTGAATTGTGAACCCCTGAAGTTGCACCACATGCATCTGGACAAGATATAGTCAGCTTGGACAAACATGGCCGCACTTTGCACACACCGCGTTATGTATTTTTTTTTTAATTTATTATTTTTACAGCCTAAATTAACCATGGCGAGATGCAGACGAAATGTGGACAACTTCTTAGAGGCTTGTAGAAAAATTGGCGTTGATGAGGTGAGTTGAATCAATTTATTTAAATTTATTCTTTTAAACAAAATAAAACATCAAGTACATAATATATTTGATGACTATTAGTTATAATTAGCTTATATATTTATGTAATAATTTAAAAGAAAAATTTAGATGATGTTATTCTTTTAAATTGTTCCATTTATAATGCATTGTTTTCTGGATATGGAGTGAGACTGTGGTTGGTTGGTTGCAGGGGCGCCTGTGCAGTAGTGTAGATGTAACTGAGGCCCTAGCTGGAAGGGGACTCCCAAGACTACTGGATACTATCGATGCTCTCTGTGAAATGGAGAGGGCAGCAGTTAAAATGTTGCCACCAACTACCACTCCACATGACACCACAGTCTCACTCTTATTGCTTGCAGTATTCGTAACTACCATTATTTTACTTTATCAATATCCCGAAACTGATTACTAAATTGGATTCGGATTCAATCATTTCATATTTAAGTTAATTCAGTTTGGCACAAAAGTTTTGGAAGGTTTTTTTACCATAAATTTTTAATTGTGATAGAAATCAAAGCAATAATATACAGTTCTTACGATTTTTTATCTGCTATTTTGAAAATATATGTTACAAATATTAATCATAAAAAATACACGGAATTTTAAAATATAAAGTTGGAAGTGTAGCAGTCCTGCACCTGAGATATTCAAAATTTTAACATTCAAATAAAAATATAATCAAAATTAAAATAATATTAAATGTTACATACAATTTAACTGACATTACCCACCGAGTCTACGTCTATACAAACTAATAGTTAATCTTACTATACTTCATTTATTTTAAAAACGGATCGCGCGTGAACAAATGCACGTGAACAGCGATAATGCACGTAGCTGATACTCGTTAGTCGACATTTTTACATATACTCTTATTTAAAGCGCTTCGAATGATCACAAAATAAACTGAATCCGGCCAAGAACGCTCACCACCTAACTAAGGTTCCATATTTCAATTACATACCTCTATCGAGTTGTTCACGTGCGGATCACGCATTAAAAGTTGTTCACTCGCGCTCCGTATTGAAAATGAATGTATAGTTATATTTTTCGGTAACCCCTAGTCCGTGTATGCTTTAGTTTCCAGTTTTGGCTTAGAAAAATATGTTTTTGTATATAGCGCTCTCACATTTTTTTAAGCTTATTCTACATTGATCTCAGACCATTCTGAAATGGTTACCATGAAACAATCCTTGTACGAACGATAATGAAATAAATTTACAAGATAAAGCAAAATGGAAATTATAATTTTAAATTTTATTTTTATTGCTACCAAATAAATTTTGGAATTAAAGCCTTCCATAACTATCTATAACCTTTTATAAAACACTTTTATCGTCTATTTTTCAATTTACATTCCAAATTTTATAAGTTTTCTCTTTTGATAAAAGTTTTACAATAATTGTGTATAAATTAAACGCAACTTTACAAACGATTTTTTTTAAGAACATTTTCTATAAAATTATTTTTTTTACCCTTGGACTGATTACATAAATATGAGAGAGAGCGTATATATACGCCGTACGTACATGTTCATAAATAATAGAGAGTGTATGTTTCCTTTTGTACTTATTCATAAATTTGTGTGTACATTCATCGCAAATATTTATAATCATGAGGAGCGTATATATCCGCCTTAAGCAGTCAAAGGTTTAATTGTATAAAATACCATTTAAACTCATTTTTAAATATTTTCCTTATAGTCTATGGTAATTTGTTTAAGCATTATATTTTCTCCTCCTAATTACATATTTGAGTTAACGAGGTCTAGGTTTATTTATTAAAGTAACATATTTATTTTAGGGATTTTTGCTTTTATTAAAATAAAACAGTTATTGGTCGTAGAATCTCAGATATTATTATTACACATGGTTTAGAGTCGTTTAATCTCGTCCACTTTAACTGAAACTCGAATAATTTCCATTATTATTATACTTTGAGGAAAATGGCCAACGACACATTGGTAAAACCGTGAAATATCTGATATTTCATTGTAAATTGCGTTTAAAGTCGCTGAATTTCAAATATTTTCGTTATACATCGTTTAAACCCGTTTAATCCCGTTAAAGTAATTGAATATAGGAAAACTTTGATTATTTTTGTTATAAATGGTTATATTTTAAGAAAATTGATTAAAAAAACGTTGGTAGGACCTTGAAAAGTATGATATTGAGTTTAAAGTCATGAAATCCAACATATTTTCGTTATAAATCATTTAAAGCCGTTTAATCTTGTTTTCTTTACATTTAAAAGTTGAAATTTTTTAACAATCTTTGTTATAAATGATAATATTTATAATTTAGAGAAGCTTGGTTAAGTAAATCGTATTAAACCGTGAATAAGGCATTCCAACCTCCTGTCAAATGGGGATGCCACCAGCCTCCATCTTTAAAAAAAGTTTGACTGAAGATCATAAAAAAAATTGATGACATTGTGTGTGTATCGATAATCTAACTTTTTTATTTGTTTAGAAATCGAATTTCATCTATAATTTATAATTTTTCCGAATATATTTACACCTAAATTAAAAGATTTAATGCACGGTTTGACTTGCGGCCACCCTATTAGTCACGTGGTATTCTTTGAATGACTTATAATCATTAAAATTGATCGAAAATTATTCACAATAATCAAAGTTTATGTACAAGTTATTAATATGTTTACAAAATTTGGACAAATATCAATCCAATTTGTGGAAAAACATCAAAATTTCTACCAAAATCATTAAAAATTTCAGGAAAATCGTCTAAAATTGATCTAAATCATTAATTTTTATAGAAAATCATTAAAATTTTAATGAAAATCATCGAAATTTTAATGAAAATTACTTAAATGTGATACAAATCATCGATATTCACATCAAAATCAGCAAATCTTTTCTAAACATTATTGAAATTTTTATCAAATTCAACAAAATCGCTCTAATTTAATAAAATATGAAATAATCCAATTTTTCTTTAGATTCGAAATTTTTTTTATATAAATCATGATAATTTTGACAAAAATCATTAAAATTAAAAAAAAAATAATTGATATCTTTATGAAAATCATTAAAATTGAACGAAAATTATTCAAAATAATCGAAGTTTATGTAGAAGTTATTAATATTTTTACAAAATTTGGGTAAATATCAATCCATTTTAATGAAAAACATCAAAATATTTACCAACATCCTTAAATTTTTGAGGAAAATTCTCTAAATTTAATCCAAATTTAAATTTTTATAGAAAATCATTAAAATTTTAATAAAAATTATCGAAATTTTAGTAAAAATCATTGAAATTTTAATGAAAATCACTTAAATGTGATACAAATTATCGATATACACATCAAAATCATCAAATCTTTTCTAAAAATCATTAAAATTGGCAACAAAAACAATTAGTATCTTTATAAAATCATTAAAATTAAACGAAAATTATTCAAAATAATCAAAGTTTATGTACAAGTTATTAATATTTTTACAAAATTTGGGTAAATATCAATCAAATTTGATGAAAAACATCAAAATTTCTACCAAAATCATTAAAATTTTAAGGAAAATCGTCCAAAACTGATCAAAATCATTAATTTTTATAGAAAATCATTAAACTTTTAATGAAAATCATTGAAATTTTAATGAACATCACTTAAATGTGATACAAATTATCGATATTCACATCAAAATCATCAAATCTTTTCTAAAAATCATTAAATTTTTATCAAATTGAACAAAATCCCTCTAGTTTAATCAAATAATCGAATTTTTCTTTAGATTCGTAATTTTTTTATATAAATCATGATGATTTTGACAAAAATCATTAAAATTTTGCCATTTCATTTGTAAATTGACTTTAAATTCGTGGAAATCTCAGGTATCTTAATTACACATCGTTTTAAAGTCATTTAATTCCATTAATTTACAGTTGATAAACTTCTATTATTTTTGATATAAATGAACTGATTTTTGGAAAAATTGGCTAGGAAATCAAATCGTAAATTTGATAGATCGTAAAAATTCTCATTGATTAATAAGTCGTGATATCTCAGATATTTTTATTTCACATTGTTTTAAATCGTTTAACCTCGTCTATTTACGTTAAGAAACAAAATATTTTGATTATTTTCGGTATACATAAACATATTTTAAGAAAATGGGTTAAGAAACGTTGGCAACACCGTGAAAAATTAGATATTTTACTTGTAAACTAACTTTAAAGTCGTGGAATCGCATAAAATTTCATTAGACAAAGTTTAAAGTCGTTTAATCTCGTCTATTCACGTTGTAAGTCATAGAACTTCGAAATTAAATAATTATTTGAGCTGTGACGACTAGGTCGTCGTATAATCTCGTCTATTTACGTTAAAAAACAATATATTTTGATTATTTTTGGCATACATAAACAAATTTTAAAAAAATGGGTTAAGAAACGTTGGCAACACCGTGAAAAATTAGATATTTTACTTGTAAACTAACTTTAAAGTCCTGGAATCTTATATATTTTCATTCGACAAAGTTTAAAGTCGTTTCATCTCGTCTATTTGCGTTGAAAGCCAAAGAACTTCAAATTAAATGATTATTTGTATAGTTTTTAGCATATATAAGTTTTTTTCGAATACCGAGTTACTAGACTCGTGCTTCAATGGATCATGATTTTTTATTCAGGGTTTATTCCCTCAGAGGAATTATCTTTCAAGCGCCTAGTCCGCACTTTAGCCACAAAAACATCAATCTTCTTCTACCCTCAGAACCGTTGACCATTTTTTCACGTAGTAATCCTAAAAAGACGAACTTACAGTGTGATATCATCTGGCCAGATGAACCCTGGTTTTTTAACGTGGTTGTTACTTCTCCCTCTGGCTTAGGAAAGACAACGGCGACATTGAGTTCTCATGCAAATAAGATTTTAATTTGAAATTCTTCTTCTTTTATGTGCCGTGTCCGGTCTTCCTGACGTTGGCGATCACTTTGGCGTATTCATTGATTTTTAAAGTAAACTTTCAGGAAATAAATCCTATATTACCTGATGATACAGAATATATTGTGCGACCAATTACCGTATGATATAAATAAGGAAAATATTTTATTAAAAAAAAAACATTTCAAATGATTTACCGTCCTTTTTTCACATCTAAATCATTATAATATGAGTTAAAAGTATAATTTTGAAACCATCGTCTGGGTCAGCGCTTCTCAAACTGTGGGGCGCCCCACCCCTCCCAGTTCTCCGTAACTAGACAGGGGGGGGCGTCAAATAAATAAGCAAAACCGCGCAGTCGCTATGTTTCGGAAACGGTCAGTTACGTGTCGTAATAAAACGGCGGGACTGCACGACATGGACAAACAATACACAGCATTGCCAAATTAAAGTGGTTTCAATTTCCGTGTATTGAGTAATTCTCATCTATTTTTTTCTTATTTATACAGGAGGGGGGGCGTAAAATGCTTTCAGATAAATAAGGGGGGGTGCGTAATATGAAAGATTGAGAACCGCTGGTCTAGGTATTAAAAATGTGATTTTTATCAACACATGAATTGATTTAATAGTGCCTCAATATATGTACCAAAAAAATAACATATATTAATCAATCTAACGCTTAATGTAACTTATCATATTACTTATAGTATTATTAGTAAATAGTAATAATAATAATAATTACTTGTTAAAAAATGGGTCATCATTATTTACAACAAACTGCCTTTTTTCAAAGGTGAGTACTTAAAGAGCAAGTAACAATTAGTGCCATCTATGAAATTTTTAACCTAATAAAATAATTTATTTAAATAGGACGAGCCTAATATCCGCATTTTAAGGCCCATTTTTTATGTTTTTGCTTAATATATTTAGCGCTGATGAGGCAGCTATTTTTATATGCTTAAAATATTTATTGGAACTTATACAAAACTATATTTATATACATAAAACACATTTACTACAAAGTAGCGTCATTTATTAGTAATGCATTATCTTTTCTTATAAAAATCAAACTGTCTGCTTCATTTTTAGTACTATACTACATTCATTTTAAACACGGAACGCGCGTAAACAAATGCACGTGAACAGATTAGCGGTTACCGGAGTTGACTATTCACAACGCAATTGCTTTATTGGCTGCATTACAAAACAGTTCAGTGGTTGTTACATTGTAACAAGTACAACCATCAGATTTTCCTTCGTTCTGGTCCCCTATTTTCGCTCATCTTTTCTTGTGATATTAGCTGTAATATTCCGAATCTCTTTGAATGCTTTATGAGTTTTCTTCGTTTCACCATCTTTACAACTTCTCTTTTTATTTTCATCCTACTTGGAACTCTTCGTTTATAACATTCCCTGTTTATGAGATTCTAAGAATTTTTTTTATGTCCAGGTCCAGACATCCATTCCAAACAAAACTACCGGAAAATCATAATACTTAACACGTTTTCTTTTGAGAATGCTGATTAACTTTGAATGCTAGAACGCCTTCTCATAGTCTATTAAGCAGGCGTAGATGTCGCAATCCATACTCGAGCTAGTTCCTTGCACATTCCTAGTATCAAGTCCAAATCCCCATTTTCCAATTTTGGCGTTAAAGTCGCCCGTTATGATTAAATTGATCCTGTTAGTTATGTGATTATTATTAGTTATCTCATCATGTCCGGATGGGTTCACGTGCGGATCACACAATAAACATTGTTTACGCGCACGCTCCGTACTAAAAAATGAATGAAGAATTGCTTGAAAAATTTTTTAGTGCTATTAAATTTATAGAAGAGTAGAGTAGAGTTAAGGAAACTCAGGTTGTGCACATTTAAGAGTTTATACATTATAGCAGACATAAGCTTATTTTCCAGTTTGTGATTTTGTCATTTTTTTATAAAAAAATTTAATTTAAAATATTAAAATTGAAAACACAAACTGGAAACTGCAGCTTTAAGATCCAAAGTACAATTAACTTACAAATGTTTGTACCATTATAGAATTTAAAAAATTCTGCATTCCTTTAATATTTTATCAAAAGAATGATCCTACTTTATTCTATTATTCTATATAAGTATATTGACTGCAAGTGCAATAATTATTTTTACATTAGGTTTTTTTAAACAGTTAAACCTGGTGTGAACATAATTATTTCATATTTTTTAACATAACTAAAGCTATTTACTTTATATCTAGTCATGTTTGTATATTAATTTCTATTTACAGTATTACAGCATTAGTAAGCTTACAAAGATTTATTTGTACCTAACGTAAACCAGTTTAAACCAAATCATTATTATTTTTGTTGTTTGTTTTCTACTACATAATAGATTTTGTTATTTACCACGCAGGGCCGTCCTAAGATATTTGGCGCCCGTGGGCTGCTACTAACAAATGCGCCTGTCTTCATTAGAAAACTTACACGAGGTGAAGTTTTTTAAAAGTTTCAAAACTAGAAAAAGTCAATTTATTACGCGGGCTGTCAAACTGATTTCAATTCAAGCAAAATTGCTGGCGTTTAGGGTGTACTTAGGATGGCCCTGTTGCTAGGTAGTGGTGTACTTTTGCTTTCTCAATTCCACTAATGTACTATTTATTGAATACACATCACTAATTTAAATAAGTTTAATTTTGTAATAATTGTTACTTAAGTTTTTAATTTTAAGTTCATTTAAAGTTTGTTGATTATTTGTTTACATTAAGGAAAACAGTATTTATAAAAGCTTTATGTAATAAAAAATGTTATAAGGTACTGGAAGTTACTATTAATCATTTATTGATCATTTTTAGAATCTTGTATGCTGTTCATCAGACGTCTTAGAAGGTCGAGGATTAGTGCAAGTAGCAATAACAGTAACAGAATTATTGCGATTTCATTCTCCCAGATCACCATTACACAGCGCTTCTTCTGTTATTTAACAAAGGTAATGTTATAAATGAAGCACTAATTCTTCATTATTGAACAATGAACATTTATTCGATAAAATACTAAGATCTCGAAACCTTAGCTTGTATTCAGTCATTTTACTTTAGAATAGTTGTTTGTTGTTTTTTTTTTGTAAATATTAGAAATATAATTAATATGTATATTTTACATAAAAAAAAGTGAGATAGAATACAAAATAAAACGTTTTTAATTTTGCACATGTCTGCAGGATTGGTCCAAATTGGCAAATAGTTAGATGAATTAAATATTTAGGGCATTAATTACATCCGGACTGGCACTGTAGTAAATAGTAAATACGCTCAAATATTAACGTGATTGCCTTTATCAAAACGAATTGTGTAACGATTGTAATAGCAATTATTGGCCTAATTTTTTACTTCATTTTTAAAATTACATATCAAAACTGTTTACAATTATTTCTACTCTTATTTTTTAATTAATGTGACAATAAATACAGGGCCGTTTTTCGTCTTATGAAAACGAGGCTATGGCTTGCTTGTACAAGGTGCCCGGTAGGCGGACCTAATTTGTAACGCCAAGGTTAAAAATTAGGTCTTAAATGATTAAACTCGCTTATAGAAATTGTAATTTTTTTAACATGACTTGACGTCTTTTAGGAGTGGGGGCTTTAAATATTTAGGGCCCTTAAAGTTTTAAAGACGGACCTTAATAAATAAAATAAACTTGTACATTTGAATTTCAAATTTATTCGTATGTAACAATAAAACTGAATAGTGCCAAAGAAACCAAATGAAAGACACATTTTAAATTACAAAACTTAGATTTTACTTTATTAATCTTTCAAATAAATAACGATTTTTTTTATTTTCAATTAAATTGAAATTATTGCTTTTGCAATGGTTATAAAGTCAATTAAGGTAGTTGAGGCAGGAACTTAAGATTTTACTGCTTTTGGTAAAAACTTTACAAAATGACAATTTATTTATGTTTAAACGCAAAGCAGAAACTTTATTTACCTCTGAAAAAAGTTACTGATGTTAAAAGTTGCCATAGAAGCGAAATGTTGGGAATTACTTTTAAAATAGAAGGCGTCTAGCGGTTGACTTTGGGCGGAACACATTGCATTCATATAGTACTCTTATGACTTGGAGTGTAAATATTACCGGCTGTACGATTGTTAGTTTGAACGCAGCGCCGCCTATAGGTAAAATTTTAAAAATAATTTTTTCTTTACATTTTGGAGCAAATTATTGTTGTCACTGACGCCCACCAAGTAAAAAATGTATAATTTCAAATAAACAATCATAGGATCACTCCGTATTCATCCTTCATAGATGTTAACATTAAAACTACAGTCACTACTATTGAGAGCAGAGTAGCCGAACGGAAAAACGCTGGAATGGCACGCTAAAGGACCCCGGTTCAATTTATAACTTAAGATTTAAAATCTCTGCTCTTGGGTGGTTCGGAAGTCACCTCAAAAGCCGTTGGTCCCGTCTGTGACGTAACACCTGCCCTGTTACTCATATTAAAGACGTAAAAATTAGGCTGAAAGTAGTCTACATTCAAAAACAGGTCCATACACACAACTACTATTTTCCTTATAAAATACTTACTTTATAAATGAAAGTAAAAGGGATATGTCCGGCCAAATGTTTGGTGGACATCTGAACATAATTTTTGAAAACGCGACTGTCCCATCTAGCCTCAACTACCTTAAAAATTTAAATAATCCTTGACTAAGTCGAGGTGCACGTTTTAGACACAGCATGCTTTTATTTATATAAGAATTATTTCTCATCCAAAATCAATTTGGCTGGGTGTCTTAGGTTTTTTATTGCGGTAAGCAGATTTTCTATTTGTAGAAATGCGAAATGTTGGGTTTATATAACTTTTCCACGCTTTTTACTTCATAACACTAAATTTGAACTTAAAAAATTGTATCAAAATTATTATTACAATTATGTAGGATTGTAGGCTAATGTGCGAAGAGAAAAACCATATTAAAGATGTTATTTTATGTCCTTTTAAAAACATCAAACATGCCTAAAATATATTTACAAAATTATGAAAATATTTGCAAAATAATGTTTGTACTTTCTTTCGTGTTTTTTATTTTTAGGTAAAGGGTTTCTCTTTCAATGGAATCATTAAATCTGTATCAGTTACTAAAAAATATTTAGGTTTACACATTTTTTTTCATTATCACCACTTCTGATACGGGTAGTAGCTCAAATCACAAAATTATGAAAAATATAAAAATAATTTGATTTATAATAAAATAAAGCAATCAATCCAAAATAAATCTTTCAATGAAAAAAACTATAATTTAATATATAGTAGTAGAGACTGAGGTCGATGGGTCGGAATAAACGATATCAAGAATGAAAACTGGCGAACAGGGTCGTCCTAAGGTTTTTGGCGTCCGTGGGGTACTAAAAATAATGCGATCGATCTCTCAAATGCTCAATTGATATTGTTGGAGCTTCCTGATTAGTTGGTAAGAAAAATTGCTAAAAGCATTGCTCTAGATCAGGGGTCGGTAAACTTTTGAGTCAAAAAAGGTATATCAAGTGACACCTAATTTTTAAGTTTAAGAAATTTAATTAATATACAGTGGTAGAGATTGAGGTCGATGGGTCGGAATAAACGGTATCGGAAGTGAAAAATTGGCGATCTGGGTCGTCCTAAAGTTCTGCGCATCCGTGGGCTTTTAAAAATAATGCGCCCCTCGTCATTAGAAAACACAAGGAAGGGGAAGCGACTGCGGGGTGACCTGTGAAGTTTTACAAAAGTTTCAGAACTAGAAATGGTCCACTTATTACGCGAGGCGTCCAACTAATTTGAGTTCAAGTAACAAAGACAGTGACTGTAGTTAGGGCGGCCCTGCTGGTGACGCAGATATAGCGCATTGACACCAGACCACGGTCGTATACACAGGTCTGGAAACTATTGTTTGACACGACTCTCTTACGGATCGTCAAACTTGTAGTCCCTCGCTCAGCTACCAGGTGGCGCATGGATCAAAGTATGTTGTCAGGGTTAGGCGCCATATCGTTCAAATTTCAAGAACCGCCATACAAAGATTGATTGATAATAACTGCACATTTAAAGTGAAATATTTTACTCAAATGCTACATAATACATACATGATAAAATGTAAAAAATATAAGAAACAAATTTTATGCGATTTTCCTCGACTCATGCGCCACCCGTGACGTCTTTTGGTAATACGCGACAGTTGACGCTTAGCGGACTCAGTTCTCACATAGGAAACAGCCTCGAGTTTTCAGACCTGTATATGCGACCGTGCACCAGACTAATTAGAACGTGTGAATTGTTCGGTAGGAACTTGCTGGCAACCCAGTATAGGCACAATGCCAATGGTTTAGACCAGGGGTCGGCAAACTTTTTTGGCCGCGGGTCATATTTTACAATTTGTAATATGTGTCCGCGGGTCAACGACGTTCCATAAAAAATTGCCTAGTTCATGTAAAAATGCCAATTTATGTAAAAATATGTAGATATTGAGAAAATCATTTAAGTAAATGGGTCACCTAAAAAATTTTCGCGGGTTACTTAGTGACCCACGGGTCACAGTTTGCCGACCACTGGTTTAGACGTTTAGAGGGTGGCAATGCCAATGATTTAGACTCTAAATCATATAAATTTCAGAGGGTGGAAGGAATGAACACTATAAAGAATTTCTAAATAACTGACATAGATTTGATGATACCATTAAAGGCGAAACTTATGAATGTAAAGTTTTACCTGCCTAACATGACTTATACATGTTTTATTTTGTTTCGTTTAAAATTAAAAATTAAATTAAAAGTGTTATTGAAAATATGTATATAGGAAGTAGGTACAAACTTTATTTTATTCATGAATAAATAGGCGATTCAAACTAAACGATACGCCCTCTAGCAGGAAAAATGTGCTTCTCTCCTAGTGGGTACTTTATATTTAATCATATTTAAATTGCTTTTAAAAATTCACACAAAAAAACAGCCCAACCACAGAAAAATAAACAAAAAAGCACCGAGAGAAGAGAGACTATTATTGTAATCTATTATAACCTCATTTTACCCACTTGTAATACAAGCTCCGCCCTAAAATATGGCGTCAAAAATTAATTTGAATCGCCTCTATTATATACAAGGACAAAAACAAGGAAACAATATGAAAATATTAGTTAATATTATTAACAAAACATTATATCAAGTGATATTTTTGATAGATATTTGCATGATTATATACTATGCTGTATTAAATATTAAATCATCTTCAAATTTTTCTCAATACACAATTTTAACAAAGAAAAAAGCTAAATTTAATCTTTTTGCAAAGCTATTCATAAAGCATGTTGTGCTAAATTATTCTACACAAATATTTTATAATATTAGTTAAAAGAATTCAAATGTATATAAATAATTTATACTTAAATTTATTCTATAGGTAGTTTGTGAGTAGACTAGAGTAATTGTATTTTAAATATAAATAGGGTGTTTATCCAACTGTGCATTAAAGATAAGATTATAATTTGTTCATCAATAATTATCTGTTTTTTTATTTATATTTATGTTATAAGTTAGCTAGAGATGGCTTTATAAAGCGTAGTTAGATGTTAAGGCTATAAATAAATTGACAAGTAATTATATTGTTATAGGTAATTCTAATGTGACATCAGGCTTCGCTCTCCGTGGGCTTAGATACAGCTTGACCAGTACATATTGACATGTAAAAAAATATTTTAAATCAAATTTTGCATTGTGTCACGGGCCCTGGGCACAAATATACTTTTTCAGAGACTGTACAGTACTTTGCTTCAACATAGCCACTCCCACTTTCAAGTGAGAGATACTTGTACGCACCTATAAGTTGTCAGCCAGCTAAACTTGGTCAAGCTGTACGTTGTCACCACTGAACTATATTTATACTGGAACGCGTCCTGGCCGTTCCTGCCATAGGAAAGAAGCGAGCCGAGAGAGATAGCGCGCAAGGGTCATTCCCGTCCTTCTCGTACCGCTCCGCGAGAGAGCAGACAGCGTTAGAGCCCGTCACTCCGAAACAAACTAACCCACGCATGCGCGTACTCAAGAGTGGGATAGAGATGTCCCTTGCGGCCCTCTCTCGTGCCGGCGGGCCGAGCGCGTTCCACTAAATTTTAGACAGACAGAATCGATATTTGCATATGTGTTTAGCGGGTTGCAAACCCAATTTTAGTCACGTAACGTTTTATGTTGTGATTTTACCAACTTTAAAAACAAAATTTGCTTTGGAACTTAAAAAGTTTACCCCGACAAGCTCGGCGTGTCTGTTTATTTTAGCAACTCTATTAGAATGGTCTATCAACAATTACATACTGTGTCAAACTAACTGCATTTTATAATACCGACCCTTAAAAGTAATGTTATTGAACAGATTTAATATTTTTTACTCTATAGGCAATTCAAATTAATTTTTCCCGCCATGATTCTGAGTTTACGGAAAACGCTAATTTGGATCACCGCTATTTATCATAAATTGTATATAGTCGATTCAACTAAGCGATACGCCCTCTAGCGGAGAAAAATGTACTTCTCCGTAGTGGTTTTATTCATGTGTTTACATGTTTATTTATAAATTCACCAAACATAAAAAAACACCTAGAAAACAGCCCAGCCACAGAAAAATACTTGAATCGCCCATAAGATGTAATAAAAACAAACATAACATTGTTTAACTTATATCTAAATATGCACAGTTTAATAAACCAAAATTTTATTTATTATTTTCTAGTCAAATATAAGTATATTGTACACTTTTTTGTATTAAAAAAAAAAATACCGCATTTTTACCTTTTTTGCTTCCCAACAATATTGTGTACTTAAATTTCTTATAGCTCTCTGGAATGATTTTGTGTCGTCAAGCTGGAGATTCCTGATTAGTTAGTTAGAAAAATTGATTTACTAAACTGAAGGCATTGCTCTAAATCAGGGGTCGGCATACTTTTAAGTTTTGAGTCAGAAGTCAACGGCATATTAAGTGACACCTGGTTTTTAAGTTTTTATTTTCATTCTTCACACAACCTCAAATTTTGGTAAAGCTTGGTTTACGTGTTTGAAGATGGCAGCACTTTGAAGCAAGGCATTTGTATTTATTGCTTTCGCAATAGCGATATTGAACAATAATAATGACACGTTAAAGATTTTTGTTGATCTTTGCGTGTAAAAGTGTAATTTGTTTTATATGCATCTTTGCTTTATCAACGTAAGTTTGGTGGCCTATTCGCTGCTTGCGACGAAAGAGTCGCCCTACTGGTGGCGCGTAGCGAAACTAAAATAGAGGGTGTAAGTGGAATAATCGCATACGTGCACGTGTTAATAAATTGTGAAACTAGTGCTTAACATGCCTAATAATAAAAAGAGGACTTTAAATAAATATTGTAGTTTGCCTCAGTGCACTGCATATGTAGAAGGAAACATTAGAATGCATGTTTTTCCCTTTAGTTAGCAGAAAGAGAAAACGATGGCAACTGGTATTAAAGATAAGAAAACCAATTAGTAATATGATTGCATGTCTGCAAAAAGCACATTAGAGAGGAAGATTATTATTTAGGTATGGTATATTCTAGCTAAAGTACTGTTAAATCTTTTTAAATTCATATTTATCATTCGGGTAGTTCTTCAAATACGGTTAAAAGTGAAAACATTATTTCTCTCCTGGAACATTATTATGATCACGTTGTGGTGGATTAGGGGTTTCATATAGAAGCGAGGAATGTGCAGAAGTAGAAGTAAAAATAATTGGGGCTCGCTTTTTGAAGAAGCAAAGCTATTGGACGGAGCAACAGCTGAACGAAAAAAAAAATAAACAAAATCAGTCATTGTTTTGTTTTACAGACTGTCTATACTGCAAAATATGAATTGTATTTAAAA
>JARJDX010094467.1:0-12212 GCA_030264735.1 Gymnusa sp. GC000175
TCGTGAAGGGTGGCATCATAAATGCCGCGTGCTAGTCTTGGGATCGAGGATGTTACCCCTCTCACCCCGGGATCAGGATAAAATCCATAAGGATAAAATCCATCTCCCCGATCTCCAACTTAGTAGTTCTTTTTCGTCTTGCATTGCTAGTTTTGGTCTGCATCGGATACTTTATTTACCGGTTAGCGCCTATATTTAGGAAATATTATTTAGGTAATATTTTCCTATCCGCAACTTGGGGTGGCACCCGATGGAAGACTAACAATTCATACACAGACACATAGACAGAGTAAAATTTCAATTTCGAAAATTTTCATGAATTTAATACTTTCTTTTACTTCGTAAATGATTGTATGATGCTCATACTTTAGAGTTTAGTGTGTCAAGTTTACACGATCACCCAACACCTTAGTTCCAGATGATTATCTGCCCAATATTTTTCACTTCTAATTTACTTAATTCTTCCCAAACATAGATATTTGGTTCCATGTGTTATCCATAAACTATAATCTTTTATCGATTTACGATTCATATATTTTACATTTTTTTCCTGCAGCTAGGATTAATTAAAAATTTGTAAGGACTCTAGTCCGATATCATTATGTAGAGAAATTTTCATTTTTCGCAATTTCGTTTCACTCTTTAAGCACATATTTTATGCATTAAATAAAATGTTCAAGTTTTTTCAGAAATTAAAAATTTAATGAAGAATTTACTAACACACCATATAACACAAAGCAAATATTCATACACAATTAATTAGAGTATTTCTAAAGTTTGTCCCGGGGATATTTTATCCTGTTAAGCTATATTCTGGGACTAGTTTGTTTCTACAGACCGATATGTAATTACCTAAGCGCACAATCAATTTGCATGAAGCATACAAACACACACATGCTCTAAAATTATCACACGTGCCAATATCCAAACTCGAAATCGAGTATACAATATTAATGTCAGGAAACTCTCATCGGGCGGACCAAATCAGACCTACTCGATGTGCAAGCACAAAAGGTTTAGGGTTTTTTAAAAGGACGAAAAAAAGTACGTAATTTCCCCGGAGGTTAATTTATTTTTATGAGCGCGCGTTATGTTTTCCTTCATCATCTAGAGTTTCGTAAGTGATGAAATGTACTCTTCTTAAAATGTTGTTTCTTTATACTAAATCTTGTTTTACTGTGTTTTGGTCTAGACCTACATACTTTGTAATCTAGTGTAAAGTGTTTTGGATACTTTAAAATTATTAAAAGGGTTGTTAAGAACTGCGAAAGGGTTCATTCAATATAATTACTTATATGAATTTTTCATAGAAGTTTCAGGTGTACATGAGTTTTCACCGCCAATAATTGTATCATTAATTTTGATAAACCTAAAATGTCTTGTGAAAAATCACCTTGAATTTACTTCAAGTGCTAAAATCTCTAAGTTAAATTTCATTACTGGTTGGTTAAACATTATGGGGTAAGTATTACATGCTTTTTATTGATTAAACATCAAACCATAAAAAAAAACCTCAAACACTGTAATTTTTTTAATGAAGAACCTTTGTATAGTTTGGTTTTCCATTATTAGAAATCAAGTAATAATAACTCTATTGGGATTAGGATGCCTAATTTAGAAAAGTATTTTGTAACGTAAATATCTTACTCCAAGGTTACTTGGATTATTTTGTAGAGGTATTGTAGTAGCAGTACATTTCTACCAACGTTAGAAGACCTGATATTTTTTGTACAAACACAAAGTTAGGTCTATCAACCTTGCAATTTTTTGTACAAACACAAAGTTAGCTCTACCAACCTTGCATTTCTAGTATATTAGCCATTCCAACCAGATGGGGCTGCCAACAGACTCCATCTTTAAAAATTTTAACAGGAGGTCATAAAAAATTTAATATAATTGCGTTTGTACGGATAATCCGACTTTTCTTGTTGTTTGGTTTTATCGAATTTCATCTCTAATTTTAATTTTATTCAAGTATCTAACACCTATATTAAAACATTTAATACATAGTTTACAGAAGATTTGCTTGCCGCCATATTGGTCACATGGTTTTCTTGGAATGCCTAATTTAATTTTTTAAGTAAGGATGTCAACTTTAATAAGGTTTCGATTATATTAATTGTGCTTCAGTAAATATTGAAAATACTTGTCAATAAAAATATCATTCAAACTTACAACCCACATATTTTGGTGACTCCGACGTGATTTAGTGATTAACGTATGCGTGATTATACGTATACAATTAAGTAAGATAATGATGACCGAAAACAACGGTGCTGATACTAAAATAACGCAAATTTATGGCTCATATGTTGTCTACAGGCAATATATGGTCGCTACCCGAAACTTTGGTTCGGTAGGCTTTGGTTGCATGTTAAAAACAGCTTTGCTTCGGTATTGACGTAAGTGATACCAAATACAATGACGTTCTCGCGATCCTGGACCCTTCCCAAGCTGCCAAAGTACGAGACATTATAATTGACCCACTAGCCATCCGTACTAGAAGTTAAGCTAAAGCAACAACTATTAAAACGCTTTTTCTCTTCGCAAGAAGAAAGATTAAAACGCAAACTCGAAAGAGAGGAATGGGTGACCGAAAGCCGGCGCAGTTTTTTCGACATTTTGAACAACTTGTAGGTACCTCTGTTCTAAACACAATGTTGCGTAGCATAGGGGTCAATAGCCTTCTACAGAATGTGCACGTAATATCAGTGACACAAACTAAAGCTGATCTAGACTTTATTACCACTTTCGCGGTCAGGATTTACAACGCTTTAACATCAACTTCCAAAATGATGTGAACTGAAGAAAGCAGCATTATCGACACTTAAGAAAGTTATTACACCATTAAAAGGACAATCAGCAGCTACAATTTTAACAACAAGAAAGCCAACTACCGACACAGCCACCGTTAGTGCCTGGCGCTGCTGTGCGCTGCTACCGACTCTTTTTTAATGCTTCAATTTGTTGTAGACATCGGCACAGAGTTGTGCATTTATCCTAAATACCAAGTACGAGAACCGCGAATAATAACAATAACACTCACTCCACGACTACCCGTCGATATTCTTAACCGAAAACAATGCCAAGCTTATTGTCGGCGTGGACTTCTTAAGTTCTTATATTCTTCTCGTTGACGTGAGAATCCAAAGACTAATCGACACAACCATCAATGAATACGTTGATGCTCGGACTTTAAAACGGGTGGCTGGCACGAAAAGTGTTAAGACAATTTATGCCACTTATTTAAATTTCATGACTTTCGACGTTCAACATACGACGCAGCATAGACTAGTAAATAAAGAAACTCCCACCACGAGTCGAGCAAGGGCTTTGAATCCGGCGAAACTTTAAGCTGCCAAATTTCGATGCTTAAATATTGCTCGTCATTCAACAAGCTCCTGTGCATCTCCTCTAAATATGGTTTCTAAAGACTGTAACGCATGTAGGTTTTCTTGAGATTACCGAGCACTAAACGCGAAGACGGAGCCCGATTTTTACCCAGTCATATAACCGACTTCTCATTATCACTGAATGGTAAAGCTTTTTTGGTCAAAGTTCAACTGAAAGCTTCCATACAGATTTCCATGGCAAAAACAGATAACGAGAAAACAGCAAATTAAGCGCCCTTTGGTGAATTTTTATATATGATCTTCAGTTTGCGAAACGCCGCACAAAATTTTCAACGTTTTAACACGACCTGGTATTCTTTTTTGCATACATCAATGACATTCTGGTAGCGACAGAGAATGAATAGATGTACATGGATCACCTTCGACTTCTCTTCGTGAAGTTGTCCGAATACGGTATCGTCATCAACACTTTATGTGTCTTATATCCCATCCGATTTTTAGGAAGGCCGAATTTAATGTTGTTCACCAGCTGTCCTGTCCAGAAGTTGAGGCTACACTTAGATTAGCCCTTAATCGTTTCGTCTAGCTTGGCTTCCAAAAAGGAAGTGAAGACAAAGCTACGAGGTATGTTATTGGGCTAAAACAAATTAACATACTTCAAAACTATTTGAGGACGTCAACATCGACATTATAATTCCACTATTAGAAAGATGACGGTACTGCCTAACCTGCGTAAATTGTTTCAACCGTTTACTAAAGGTATTTCCAATGGAAAATCAAGAATCCGGGACAGTCAGTTGAATTTATCGGTTTGGCGCTCCAAAGCAAATAACCATATACCAAGGCCGACAGTTCAAGTAGCTATATAATGTAATCGGTGTAATTCACCTGCATACTACCACTTAGCAACCGCAAGCCAAAGGGATGCGCACGAATCTAACTTTTTAAGTATCAACGTCATCAATCTGGTATATAAATAAAGATTCTTTCTATGGCTTTGGTGGGGTAGCGTGTATATTGAAAAGAATATTTTTCAGCATCATCTGCTGATCTTTTGTATAAGAAACGCTCTGGAATTTTTAGAAAATTCATTGCCGCTTCCACATAAAAAGTGGATAAATGCGATCTTACATCGTTCGCAGAAACTTGGTGCCCACTTTAAGCAACTACATCCTTTAATGGTATCGAGACATAATAACAATAACGCATTTGTTTTCATGGATTTGCAGACGTGTAATTATATTTTCCGACGTCATTAGGTGCTACAATTTACCTACAACGACCCGTACCGTGTCCTGCAATGCTTGAGCAAAACGTCAACGGTAAATCGATCAACGTGCCAATTGACCATCTAAAACTAGCCCATACAGATTAAATGATCGACAACCAGCCTCTACATTACATAGAAAACCTAAAGACAAGTCGCCAACTTTGTACCGTCAAGTAGCCCAAGATTTCCTAATCGCTACCAGGCATTATATGCTTTTTTTAATTTTATCTTTGGCAGCGGAGTGATGTAAAGGTTTTGTAGTAGTTTGCTGTACATTTCTAGTAGTAGTAATAAAAATGAAAGAATTAAATATTCTTTCATTTCTATTAAGTAAGTGTGGATGTCCACTTAAAAAAAATCAATACAAACGAAAGAACAATATACTAACATTTAAAGTTCTTAGTGTTTTTGTAAATATTGAAAGTAATTGTTTATTAATTAATCAAAATATGGGCCGCTTATTTTAATAGTGCTGTTAATTCATTATAAGAAAAACTCAATTTGTGTCCATATTTTCTTGAAGCAATTTCGATATATTCGTCTTAGAAAAATTATAGTATGTAACGTGTTTTATAAACTTCTCTAGATACTTAATTATTAAACATTCGTGACATAAGTGGCGTTTATAAAACTTGTTGCTTAATATGCCGTTATATTCCTCAAAAGTTTAAATATTTTTTGACAGAAAAAAAAAACAAACTAATGAACACTAAAGTTTTTAAGTCGATAAAAACGCGAACTTTTAAATATCTTAATATCTAAAAAATGGACTTACACCATTATTAAAAAAATTAAGATGTAGTCACCATACGACTTTTATTGACGAATTTAAAAAATATCCGTTACTTTTAATAGAAACATAACTATTTTGCATTAATTAGGTTGGCAGTATGTCTCTGCAAATTCATTTTGTTGTAAAATGTGTGTTGGCAATAACTCCGATAGTGACATCGGATCAAAAACGGATATTTCCGCAAAAATTTCTATTTCGATAATTTTCGCGATTACTTTACTTCGTAAATAAAAGTAATAAACAGCTCATATGTCATTCAAACGAACAATTCCACAATTTATTTAAAATCTAGCACGTTTTAACAATTAGGTGTATAATAGTTAATATAAGAAACTTGTAATTTATTATTTAAGGGTGTCGCTTAGAATCTCCAAGTTGATAAAAGGGGTGTATAGTGCATGACCGACACGACAATATAATATTGTACTGTACCTCATTGCACCCTCGTCTGCCACCTCCTGGAATTTATGCGACGGTTTCTGTGGTTTCCTTTCACCTTGATATCCAACACTGCACTTCTTCACCCCTCAACAACATAATTTACTTGGAAATTTTACACAACTCATGCACCTAAAACAAGGCATCTCATCATTTATCCCATTCATAAATTATATCTTTAATTAAAGTTGCATCCGTGTATGACACGACGAATTAATTACAAACCAAGATTTCAACCAAAATAACGGTCAAACGCCAAAGGTACAAAGGTATTAGGAATGGTTCGAATGCGAATTCAAAGCCACAACTTTGCTCCATTCAAATTTCGGATCATAAATTTTCCTCCGAACTTCATTCATGGTTTTAAAATTTAAATGGGATTTTCCTTCAAGGGTTTAATTTTCGTATGATCTATCAAGTCATTTTTATTTTTATTTAATTGCTTTATTAAATTCAATTAAATATTTGTAAATATTCTTTTTTTTAATTATTTTTAAGGACCTTTGAAGGTCAAAGTCAGATTACGTAAGATTACACTGTAATATATAGTAAAGCTTTAAAAGTGTAAAAAAGGCGATTAGAGTGGAAAAATAATGCTCCCCGTCATTCATTCCGCAACTCCACTGCAGCTTACAGACTGATCGAATGTCAATCTAACGTTTAGCCTGCGCTAAGGGTTAAATGCCTTTAGTAATAAATATCTTCTTATTACCATATTACTGCCTTAACTTCTTTCGCTACCACTAAACGTCAGGTGAAGATTTAATCATCAAGCGAACGTGGACATGTTTTTAACGAGATTCCGTCCTGCTTTAGATTCAACTTTACAAAAACGACAACGGGAATAGACAAGAAGGAAGAAGCACTTTTGTTAAAAAAAAACAAATGTGATAAGTTCATGATTAAATGTCAACGCTGTGTCCAGTTAGAAAACATGTAATCGTGGATGCTGTTTTTAAAGAAAAGTAATTCTTTCCATGTTAGATGTCATTGATGCTTTTATTTCTTATCACTGTCTTAAAGTATGTATAAAGTAAATTTAAAATATATGGATTTTATTCCATATATTTTATATCTTGAGTTTATTGAACATACAGTTCGTTAGAAAGAATATTGTATTTATCAACTAAGGTATGGATTCATATGCTATTTATTTTATTTTTTTATTGTATGGCAAATTTTACAGAGATATTGTGTCAGTTTACATTGATTTATCTAGGTTTGTTAACCATTTTATAGCGTCAGGGCTTGCTGCTTGCCATTTTGTGAGGCACCTATGGACCATGTGTTGGATCGTCTGTTTTTGTGCTCTGCAGTCGCATTGTGAGCAAAGTTTTCAGGGCAACTGCCTACCTAAAATTGGCTTGGTTGGGCTAGCGTAGCCTTGTCGTTTGTAGAGGGTTGAAGGGTATTCATCACGACTTTTGCTCTTCGGTTAGATCACACTCGGGAGTATTGTTCCATGTGGATTTCCTGGACTCTTAGTTTGCTTTACAGAGTCCAGTATTTGGTGTATTGGCAGTTTTCTTATAATTGATGGGCTATTTATTTTTTCCCATTTACAGATTATTGCGTGTTGCCTTTTGGAGTCTGGCGGGGCGATGTTGGTTAGGTCATGCAACCTTGGAATAGGTGTGGATTTTAAGATTACTATTCGCATTGTGTCATTTAGGTGGACATAGATCTTGTTGTGTGGCAGCTTTTGATGTTAGATAATTTTTTTTTTCACAAAAGACTGCGTTCAGCTCTTTAAAAGCTAATCTGTTGCTTAGACGGAATACGCTTATTTCAGTTTTATTTGGGCATAGCCTCCATTTATTGTATTGCTTGTTAAGTTTTTTTAGATCGCTGCTCAGGATAGCTTCCCCTTGTGCAAGGTGGGTTATCTGGTATTGCCATATTATTTTTGTAGTTAAACTTTTCGGAACTAGTTTCAGGTAAGGTCTTTTATGTATAGGCTTAAGAGGAAAGAGGCTTGGACTGTGGTAAGCAATTTTTGATGTCGAGTGATTTGCTGGATATTGCTTTAATACTATCGGCTTTTCAGCGTATTTTTTGCAGGAGTCTTGTTACTGTAGGGTTTGGGATGGTTTCCTTTACTTTGACTATTGGGTCGTCTAGCTACACGGTGTCATAGGCGGGAGTCGAGTCCTCATTGGTAGCCAGTTACAATGAATGTGAGGACCGGTTTGCAGCAGCTTATTTGGGTTCGAAATCCTGCCCAGCGGTGAGAAATTATTAAATCGACAAGGGAGTATATCCGGTTGTAGCCATTTTAAAGGTTTGTAGCAGACACTTAGCAGTACTATTAGGCGATAACTTGTCGGGTCGTATTGTGGGTTTCCAGGTTTAAGGGTGGCTAAAGTTTGGGATATTTTAAACTGGCTGGACACTTTTCCCATATTTAGGACGTCCGTATAAAATTGTTTCAACCATTTGCCAGCTGTAGGTTCCAGGTATTTTATAAATTCTGAAAATATCCTATTAAGATCAGCTGCCTTACTTTGATGTTATTAATGACCATCTGAATAATTAAACAAGAACATTGCAAGTGTCACTGTCATTATATGCACGTTGGTTCTCTTAGCTAAAGGACTTGCGACGCTTTGGAATCCAGATAACGGGAAAACAACCGTTAAATCGTAGAGTAACGGAAGCCTTTATGATAGCCTCCTGCGGCACTTATAAAGACTACAACACCCTATTAAGATACATACAATTGATCATATGCTTATTCTAAATAATCCGGTTATAGAAATCCTTACAAAAAAATCTCATTTTTCTACATTGAAAACATGTGTCACACGAAAAAAATTATATTCATTTTTATATATTAAAAACTAAAATTGATACTTTTTTATATATTACTTAAACTGTTATTGTATAAAATATTTTTTTTTATAATAAACAAAACTTTGTGTGTATGCGCTGTCAAATATGTAAAAATAATAATCCTGCTTCGCTTGAAGGCCATAGTCGTAAAATGTTTTTATCATCATTATCATAAATAACTGCATGCGTTAGGCCATTCTGTCCTGTAGCGTCATTATCACAAATAATGGCTCCATCTCTTCTTAGGCCCATCTTTCTTTTTCGTTTTTGTCTCTTCTGTAGCATTATCTTTCATTTTTCATACGTAGTATCTTAGTCTCTGTAATTGCTAACAGTTTCTACAACATCTTTTATTTTCTATATGATCTCTTAGTGTATACCAAGTTACATGTCTAAGTAGTCTTATTTCTGCCGCGGTAATTCTCTGTATTTGTTGCCATGTAAGCGCCCACGTTCTTGATAAGTACAAAGGGGTAGTCCCATTGTCTTGTAGAATTTTATGATTGTCTCTTTTCTGACTCGGTTGGCTAATGTGCGTTTTATAGTGCCATGTAGAGATTAAAATTTGGCAAGTTTTAGGTCTACATCTTGTGACCTTCAATAAGAAATTCTACATATATTGTCAGACTATAGACTATACGCTTTTGCCCTATAACCCGTGTGCACCGCTCTTTGTATTTCATCTTCTGAGTCTCCCATTGCTAGATCGTCTGCGAATAGTATGCTTCTAGAGGGATTTTTTTTTTATTTTCAGTCTATTTTTCCTTGACTTAGTCGTTAAAAAGTTTTGGTGATCAAGGGCACCCTTCTCCAACTCTTGTTGTTTCTACATGTTTTTCACTGGTTTTTGAACTTGTTTTTATATTAGTTTTTGTTTCTTTGTATGTGCTCGGTACAGCTCTGATTAATGAGGTGTTGTGGTATTCATTAATGTACCAAGTTCTTCCAAAGCGTTTTTCTCTCTATCTTATTGAACGCTTTCTCGAAATCTATTGAGAACTAACAAAATCAGATACGCTATCTGGTGGTGAAAACTGAACTGCTCGAAAGAGTTCCTGTCACTCACTGTGTTCATTGCACAATTTGTTTTATTGTGTTTATATTAATAAATAAATAAAAATATAACAAAACAAAAACCTGTTTAACACCAAATGGATCTCTTTAATATTATTATTCTTGAAAGTCTTGGGTAATATCCTATGCAAAATCAGCTGTTTGAGCGAAAGTGCTGCCACCATCGGTATGTAAGTTCTCAATAAGCGCTATGTAGGTAGGGATATTAAATTCTTAGTGCTTTTCTATTAGTTTGTTCATTACGAAATTGCAGGCACCGGACCTGTTTTTACGGAATTTATTTTGGGATTCAATAATGAAGGTTTCTGCTATTCTGGTTAATCTCGAGGTCACGATTTTACTGTATATTCTGTATGCTGAGGATAAAAAGCTTATTCCTTTATAATTATTACAGTTTTTAGTTAGATACTCACATAATTATTTACACGCATACTACACGCATATAAAATTTTGAGCTTCCAATTTGGATGCATCCTGTATTTGACATTAATATTTTATTGAAATTTTTTTATGTGTATTGGTTTATTTAATATTTAAGGTTAGTATATACTCTGTAGGTACTTATGTGACTTATATATTCGATTATGTAGATGTGAAGTATTATTTTCTTCCTGGTGTGAAATTTATAGCCGTGATTTATACAAATGTATGAATTTTATGGGGGAAAACTCTGAGATCTTTGGGCATCTGTAGTTGGGTGGCGGTGATGTAAGGAGGGGCAGTTCCCGAGAGCCATTTACATAAGGAGTTGGCACTTGGAAAAGTTATTATTTTTGGCACACACGCTGAATAATTTACGGAGAGGAAAAATTTTTACAATTCTTTTTTAGGAAGGAAATAAATCTTTGACGGTCTACCTGTTTGTCGCCGCAATAGGAGAAGAAGAGCTCGTCATTAGTTTGAGCTCGGATGTCGTCCATCAAGATGCGGCTGCATTGAATAATAATGCAATCGACTTTCAATAAAGTGCAGACGGTAAAATAAAAGTTCCGAGGTTTGAAAACAACACGATGAAGTCATGAATTTTGTCAGCGGGAAATATCGCTACACACGATCGGCGGTGTGATAATAAAGCGAAGTAATTAATCGCAAGGGGTGCAAAAGCTATTAATATAAGAGATAATAAAAAGGATGAAGCATGTTTTGGGTGGATGTTTCTTGTGCCTTACGTAATACTTGGCTAAACAAACTACTAGCGTGTCAGCACCTGCCCAAAGTTTCCTTTTTTGTTGACAAATAGCTTTGTTCCAGCCTTGGTAATGTTCAACCCCTAGTAAATTTAATATGAACTTGGAGAAAACCATTTAAGGGATGTGACACTTTCTCGATCCCTCTACAATTCTCTTATTAAATAATAGAGTCGTGGCTGTAATGTTTACTCTAAACTGAACTAGCCTTCCTCTCGTACTACTCTTATTAAAGTCTCGACCACAGAGCCTCATTTCAACCGCACAAATTTCACTTTAGCACAAACACGAGCTTTCAATTTAAATAATCTCGACATTTATTCTAACAAAACAGCCATTTCGTTTAAAAAATATCCCCTAGTCCTTTTAAATAATTAATTCTAGAATATACTATAATTCACTTTAACCTACATCTTCCTCATTTCATCGCTTTAAATTTCTTACATAACTACCCAACAAGGAATGCAATTTATAATTTAAACAATTATCACTAACTTTTTTATATATTTATTTAAAACAAATATCTTTTTATGCAGAGTTATTCAATACGCGTCTTAAGTCATCTCGCATTTAATTTTTAAAATAAATAAGTTAAAAACACAAAACTATTGTTGAATCCTACCAAATAAAGTATTGTTTTATGAATAATTGGTTTTAAACCTAACGATATTAAAAGAGGGCGGAAACGTGATCTGCAAAGTAATTTTATCATTTGTACAAACACTAATCAAACGCGTTATTTACACGTCAGCAATAATAAATCATGATTATTCCTTATGATAACAAACAATGAAGAAAATTATATAATTCCATACTCTGCCTATGATTAAACATCTAAGATAGTTTCGGGAGGTAATTTATGTTCTGAATGAATTTTTTGTCCGCGTTTAATTGCAGGTCGAAGGTATTGAGGTTGTTCCTAGTGGCCACTGGGGCTTTGTTGGAAGTTGATAAGGATCGCCGATTGGGAATTGTTGTATCCGTTTAGGGGAAATATTAATACTGGGTTCAGAGCATTAAAGATTGGGAAGGTTGATATCCGTAAGGAAGAACTGGGAATGGGCGCGTTCCGGACTGACCTTACTACATAGCTATTCTTGCGAATATTTGAAAATCGTAAGGTGACCAAAGTTGCCTTCTCATGAAAGGGATAGTCAGGATTATTACACCCTTTTATAAAGTCAAGCTATATTTTATGTATTTCTTTTATTTAATTCATAAAATATGGAATAATTATTTGATAATATACTTTACACATAACATAC
>JARJDX010094486.1:0-14001 GCA_030264735.1 Gymnusa sp. GC000175
AAATAAATTTTTTTCAGTTTACAATTAGAAATACTTTTGTTTTGTGCCCCCCAAAAGAATATCAAATGAAAAAAATGCCCGCGTGTATATAGAAGTTGGACAGCACTGATATAGGTTATATATCATTAAAAGTGACGGATGTCTCTATTGGTGTTATTGCCAGCATACATTTTACAACAAAAATGAAGTTGCAGAGACATACTGCCTACCTAATTGGCTGATTAATGAAATATAGTTATGTTTCTATTTAAAGCAACGGATATGTTCAAATTCGTAAATGAAAGTCGTATGGTTACTGCACCTTCGTTTTTTACATTTATTTACGAAATTAAAGAAAGTGTAGTTACCAAAACACTTTTGTTCTCCTATGTTTTTGAAAAAAGAAACGAAAAACGAAAAACATAATTATTAAACTACCATTTCCGGTTGGTGAATTTTAGCCAAAAGTCACTCAATTTTTGTTAAAAGCCTAAAAACGAATTTCCAGGCCGATCAGTTTAGCTCTCTAGGCTGTATAGAAGACAAAGGCAGAAGCACAGACAGAATTTTCGCGATTACTAAACTTTAGAAGCGACTAGAAATCACAAGACGAGAAAATAATTAAATTTTAGAATTAGTTGTTCTCATTTCGATTAAATTTTCAATTATCATTTTCTTCGTAATTTGTTAATAAAAGTCGTATGGTGACCACACCTCTATATTTTACTTTTATTTACGAAATTAAAGAAAGTATAGTTACCTAAACATTTTTGTTCTCCAATGTTTTTGAAAAAAAAAACGAAAAATGAAAAATCTAACTTATAAACTATCATTTCCGGTTGGTGCATTTCAGCTAAAATTCACTGGGAACTCCCAATTTTTGTTAATAGCTTAAATATAAATTTCCAGGTCGATCAGTTTAGCTGTCTGGGATGTAGAGAAGTCACAGACACCGCTTCGAAAACAACTTTTTTTGAATAAGTCGAAAAAGGATATTTCCGCAAAAATCTTGATTTCGAAAATTTTCGCGATTACTATTATGAAGTAAATGAAAGTAAAAGTGACTAGAAATTACAAGACGAGAAAATAAAAATCTAAATTTCTGAATTAGTTTCGATCAAATTTTCATTTACTATTTTCTTGAATTTCATTAAAAACTACATTTATCTGAAATTATTTAAAGAAATTTTAATGTTCCACATCTCTTCATAGTGAAAATTAAAAACAAAAATTTTATTTTCAAAATTATTTGTTTGATTTCCACCCCATTTTTATTCACAATATTTTTGTTTTTCAAACCACTTTTGTATACAAAAATATTAGAAAAATTCAGTAACTTTCTTAATGTTTTTGTTACAATTTGTATTGCTTTTGTTATTATTTTCATTGGTGTTTGATTCCTTGTAAATTTTCATATTTTGTTGTTCATTGCTTCAATTTCTGCAGTTTTCATGCATATTTTCTAATGTCCACGAGACAGATCAGAAGTTTATTTCTTTCAGTTGTTAATAGAATTTTCTCTGGTGCAAATTTTATTTTGATTTGCGCAGTGAAAGAAAGTATTGCAGTCATGAGATTTTCGAAATCAAGATAAACAACGCGGAAATGCCCGCTTTCGACTTTTCTAAAATGACAAATATATTTAAAATGAGAGCAGAGTGGCCAAGCGGTAAAACGCTGGACTGTCATGCTAGAGATCTAGATTTAAAATTTCTCTCTGCTCTCGGGTAATTCGGAAGTCACCTTAAAAGCCGTTGGTCCCATCTGTGACGTAACACCTGCCATGTTACTCACATTTAAAAGACGTAAGAATTAGGCTGAAAGTAGACTGTCTACACCCGAAAGCGAGAGCTCTCGCTCAAAAACGGGTCCATACATACATATTTAAAATCCGTAAATGAAAGTTGTGTCGTGGCCACACCAACATTTCACATTTTGTTTCCATTCAATTTTTTTTCTTCTTATTAATTACTTACAACCTAAGTACTGCCACGATTTGTTGCGAATTAAATTAAGGCATTTTAATGCCCAATTCAAATAATTTATACCTCAAAACGAGGCAAACAAAAATAGTATTTCGCTTTATTTAGCAAATGATATTATTTTAAGCTAAATGAATTTTGTAATTTCAACAAATTATTTTATATTTTTGAAATTAAATTGCTTTGTTAAACATTTAAAAAGTAATTACAGAACAAAAATGAAAAACATGAACATGTAATGAAAAATATTAAAATTCTCGTTAGCATTTGTGGTTTAATTTGAAATAAATGTAATGTTCACTTATCGGGTTTTTTTATACAAAAATATCTGCCCGGGATTTCTTTAAATATTTTTTTTTAAATTACAAACAAAAAAGTTATTAGCAACCAGACATATATTCATAATTCAAAAGCAAACTTCATAACGTATTAATATTCTATTGCTAAATAAAACCTGAAACTACACGAACTCACATATAAATCTCAAATAAAAGAGCTCAATAAATAGTAATAAAATAATAAAATAACTGTAAATCTCCAGATATAATATTTTTATTCGGGCTAGGAACAAAATAAATGATTTATGGGTAAAATAGCGTAAGGCTGAGAGCTTTATGTGTTGAAATACATATAACCGTTTACTTAATAAACGCGTCTTTGACGATATTTAGCTTGCACTGATTTATTAATAAATATGCAACGATTTAATTAAATTTCCCCGTTCCTGTTTGTGTTTGTGTTTAATTTCGTATCATTTGACATTGAAAAGAATTTAATTGAATGCGTAATTGCGTCCTGGCGTTTCGTATTAATTAAGATATTTGATTTGCACGTTTAAATTATTCATTGTCAATTAGTTTCGTTTTTAAACGAAAAACGTTGTGCGCTTGGTTAAAAGCGAGGAACCGTTTTGGATTTGTAGATGTGAAGCGAAAATTAATGCGCGAAACTACAACACTTTACACCTCAAAGGACGCTCTGTGTATATTTCGTTGCGCATACACAGTTGCAACTGGGGTTGCACCAAATTGGCGTTAATATTTAATTTGCAATCGAGCCGTCAAACACTAAAATTACAAATGTAAATTACAAAAACATCGTACGATTGATACCTTACTGCAGTGATTCTTAAGCTTGGGGAGTCGCGACCCTAATAGGGGTCGTTAGAAAACTTTTGGGGATTACTGTATATGCTCAAGCCGCACTGAGCCTGGGTACACTCACATAATTAATCAAATAATACGCTATATATTATATTCAAATTTTTATATAAAAAAACAGGTGGCTATTTATTTACCACGCCAAATTCCCAATTCCTACTTGCTACCAAAAGCAAGAATAAAATTTTTTTTTATTGACATTTAAATTTAACACGTGATGAAAACAATCCACCGCAGGCAAATTATCAGGTAAAATAGTCAGAATTAACATGTTGAGATAACATAAAATATTAAAAATGACGTCAGAGGCATATAAAATTTATTTTATATGCCTTCGACGTCATTTTATAGCACATGTAGAAAAAATAATCATAACGGGGTAATACGATTTTCAATGAGTTTATTTGCAAGTAAAAAAAATATATCTTCAACTGTAAAAATGTTTTTACCTGGACGATCATTTATCGACTGATATTTACAATCTGTCTGTGGACTGACTATAAGTAAATATATTGACTTTTTAGCTCACTATATTCTTGTTTGTCTTGTGTTATGTTCAGGAGATTCGGATACAAAAACTATTTTTTCAGTAGAATCACAATCTATTGAATGACTTTCACAAAAACCACCATCTTATATTTTAACCAAGCCCACTAACGGCGCTGATTAAATATTTAATTATTTTCAGTCTTAATTTATGAGATTAAACGTTGCCAAAGTGTTGGAGTTAATAAATCTTGTCTGGCATAATGGTTCATGCAAGTAAAAAGTGTCTGGCAAGTAGCGTTAATGCAAGTTCAGGGAAATGTAACCGAGTGTGGTTTGTCGTTAACGTCCTATTTATGTAAGAATATATAGCGAAACGTGGAGAGCACAAAACTGGCTTGAATGCCAATAAAGCCACGCGGAAAACCTTAATCAATAGATGCACTATTCATGTTAGATATTAGCATTTTAAAAACCTCCTTTTCCAGCTGAAATTTTTAACGTAAAACATTCATTCCATTTTGTTGTTGTTACATTATTCAGAAAAAAAGTACGAACGAGTAAGAGCTTAGATTCGCACTGAATATCTAACGATTTTTTTTTCTTAGAGCTTGTTTATGTAGGACTTTAGCTTGTTTTTTGAACTCAAGCAACAGTATTTTTCAATTTTTGCTCTCCACAAGCTCTCATCTCAATATTAACATAAGTGATTTACATAATTTTTAAATCAAATAAAGCTTCAAAAAAATAGTAAAATTACTTATGACCTTTTAGATTTTAAGGAAAAGCTCACACATAAAATAAGTAATCATTAGCTAAAGCCAAAATGTGTAATTAAATTTAACATGACGTGATAATTTAAAATTTATTAAAGAAAATTTAAAAAATCCTGATGAGTGCTTGATTTTAGGTAATCTCTTAGTAAGAACGTCCACTGGTATCTCGTACCCGTAGCAAGCTAACTCGAGGCTAATTTTCTTTGCAAACAGAGCTTCCCTCACGAAGTAGTGACGTTTGAATTTGCTTAGTGCGCAAATAATATACAGGATACAATCCTTACATTTGAACAATGTTTAGGACGTTGCTTCAAGTCCAAGGTATTTTAATATCGAAGAAAACTCGTTAGCCATCGTCTGCTTCCACTCGTATTTCTCTGGATCGGAGATTGCGAAATTTATAGGAACTTCCGCTATGCAAGCAACACCTGGGCTGCCATCAGGTGTTTTTTAGGCCTAAATTTTAGCAATAACTGAATCCACCTCAAAGCGGTTCATTATATTCTTAAATATGTACTAATTCTGTTGTCTTTTGTCTTGGCGAACCTCATTCTTGTTTACTACGACATCAAAAGAATCTTCCACCGACACATGTTCTTTTTCCTGGTCGTGATTCAAGCAAACACCTGTTTCTACGATGTTAGTCTGCTCCGGGTGAAAATTTTCATTCTGACGCCATCTATTTCTACTAATTTCTACCAAACGTTGCTCAAGGATCCAAACTCTGAAGGCGTTGAAATCCGTTTACTTTTGGTCGGATTCAAACAATAAATTAACGAACGAAATTCCTAAAAATGTCCTACGATTGGTGCTTCTCCGATACACATTTCATCCACATTTTCAAATTGATGGTTTACATACTTCGTCTCATTGTTCGATTGTAGAAACTTAATCTTCTTAATCTAAAATTTAAGCTTTCGCGACTTAAGTCGATGTAAATTTTATTACTTTTGGGTTTAAGTCGCGTATTTTTATTGGTTGTTGCCAACGTTTCGCCATTTCAGGAAGCATTCTCAAGACGGAAAAGTCCGATGACTTAATCTTCTTTTTGTACTCTATCTCAATCATGGTTATAAAATTCTGAAATTCACCAAAGGCCTTGTTTTTCTGCCATAATAAACGAACTTTAGACCAACGGGTAGAAACGTCGATAAATGTGGTAAGTGTATGCGACTATCATGGATTTACATACATCCGTGTGGCTGTGTTCTCTTGGGGTAGACTTACTCTCTCCCCTTTACGGAAACGGTTGACGTTATAACTTACCTTAAAGGCACACTTTACAGTTGATGATTGAGTTGATGTCACTTATCTTTGTAGTGCGTTGTTCTGCTTCTTCACGAACAAACAAGGATTTTTGTTGCTCCCAGCTGACCAGTGTGAAATAATCTTGCACAAGCACGAAATATAGTTGATCGACTCGATCCACGTACAAAGCTGCACTAGTGTTCTTTTTACTACCGATTTTAATCTAAAATCACGCAATAACCTTTGTCAAAAATTCTCCGGACTCACAAGAGGTTCGTATTAAATCCGGTACGTGCAAGACATTACTTACATTGACCGTTATATCGAGTTTGTTCACCTGGGTGTATAACAGAGCGGTAAATTTAGATTTTCGTAGATATAGATCCCGCCAAATTCAGTGATTTGGAAATATTCGACTTAACCCCTTTAAATTGTCCGGGTCCTTGACCATATGTGTAGTACATTCGCTTTCCAGACACCTCCTAATTTTGGTAGTTAAATAAACCTATGAAGCACTTGCGTCGCGACATATTCTCGACACAGGTGCAGCGTACAACGACGTGTTATCTACCTTGATCTACTTTGGTCAATTTTTACTTTTATGCGGCAATTTTCTGCTTTGTGGACCAGTTTGTTACTCTTAAGGCACTTGTTATTTTGTATAAAAACATTCAAAAATCCTTAAAATCATTGTCAATCCTCGAAAATCTTTAATATTCTCCAAAAAAATCTTCAAAAATTGATGAAAATCATAGACAATGCTTAATATAAATTAAAAATCATCAAAAATCTTTGGATATTTTTAGAAATCATTAAATTATTTTGTATAAAAACATTCAACAATCTTTAAAATCCTTGTCAATTCTCGAAAATCTTTAATTATCTCCAGAAAAATCTTCAAAAATTGATGAAAATCATAGACAATGCTTAAAAAAATTTAAAAATCATCAAAAATCTTTGGATACTTTTAGAAATAATTAAATTATTATGTATAAAAACATTCAACAATCTTTAAAATCCTTGTCAATCCTCAAAAATCTTTAATATTCTTCAAATAATCTCCAAAAACTGATGAAAATCATCAACAATGCTCAAAAAAAATTTTAAAATCATGTAACTTTTGCGTTTGTCCAATTTATCATTGTTTCGATTATTGTTAATTTTCGCCACAAGCATAGCGTTTCAGTAAACAGTTTTTTCGATTATTTATTCGCTCATCACTTTCTTCGACGATTTGGCGCAGGGTTTTGGGATTCGGGAATTCGTAATTCAATCGCAATGCGGAAATTGCCAAAGTTCGAATGTAAAATTATAGCAATAATATCGACAGAAGGTCGACAGAAGCTCGATCTACAGCATCAAAGAATCTTCGCAAGTGATCACAAGAACGTTGTCGCCCTCAATCATTTCCTGAAGCACTATTAGCTGTAGCAAGTTAGTTTTTTGCATTGCATGTTTGTTACAATTCTCTGGCGTCGCACATTGCTTCACTTACTTTAGTTTCTTTAGTAGACAAGATTCCCAGAAGTATATCCGACATAGCTTTGCTGCCTCCTTGTTTCCACTTTATTACTGCACCAACGGTTACTTCGTTTACTTCTGGCCTTTCTTTTACACCGCTTATATACCATTCATCATTTTTATCTTTGGGTGGATTTTCCACCTTTCCAATTTCATTTCGTAAGGCATTTTGATGCACATTACGGAAGACATAATCGTTTTTTCTTTTGCTCGGAACATTCAAGTATAAAACCTAACCTCAATCTCACGTTTTCTTCAATTTCAATTCAATATTTCGCGACCTGGGTCCATAACCTGTTAATAAGGCTGTGAAACCGCAAAATGAAATGCAACGCTCGTTTACCACTTCGTTACGATCGCAGGGGCGCCACCTCGTGAATGCCGCGGTCGCTATTGAGGTGAGCACGCCCAAGGTTGGTTGATGTAGTGATATATTTTGTATTTAAATACGTTGCCTCCTCGCAACCTGTACTTTTTCGTGTCTACTCTTTCCAAGATTGGAAATTCGTCACCCCGTCCATTAAAGACATCGCTGGTTGCCGGTTTTTAAATTGATGATAGTAGCCTAATAAGTAAACCAACAAAATTCAAAAAAATACAAATGTTTATGCTTCACTGGATAAATAAAATTAGAGCACGAATCGATTTGAATTTAACTAACACTATCTATTTATCTATCTATTTATCTATCTATCTATCTATCTATATATCTATCTATCTATCTATCTATCTATCTATCTACCTATCTATTTAACTATTTGTCTATCTATCTGTCTATTTATCGATACATTTATCCTCTCATTTATCTATATATCTATTACCGCGATTCTTTATATTTCAGGATATAGTACTTTTTGAGGGTAGCAGAGTATCTGAGCTTAAAGCGCAGTACTAGCCTACTAAAGGTCTAGGGTTTAAAGCCGGCTAAATTCATAACTTTGACCGTACTGTACATGACCGTATGTGACGTTGGTATCGTACGTGACGACAACATCTGCCCTATTATTTAAATTAAGCACGTACAAATTAGGTTAAACGTACACCAGAAATCGAGAGCTATTGCTTAAAAAACGGGTCGATACATACAATTTACGCGAATAATTCAAAACTTAAATTTTAAAAATGTTTCTTTGAGCAAAATTAAAAAAAAACATAGCCAACTAAATGTAAACTTTATGTATGTAAATTTGTTTTGATTTTTTTTAAAGAATTTTATTTTACTAATATAAAATATTCTTTTGTTGATAGCATCGGATGGAGATCTACCAATTTCGCCTCTTTTAGGAATAGTAATTGGAGGAGCGTGTACTATAATAGCGGTCGTCTTCTTGGTTATCATTCGCGTGAAAAGATCACAAGGACAGCCCGAGGCAGGACTCGAGCAGAAAGTCGTAGGTGTATCTCATAATCACGGTCTCTCATCTACGAAACCTTTACTGCGAAGCGCTTCTCCGCGCGATGGCATAGATGAAAGAGATCCTGACATCATCCCCGCTAAATACGGTAAGGTATAAGTCAAGCGATTTGTGTAACAATGAATTATGGAATGTTGTAGGTTCCCCAGATGGAGAGAGCGATAGGCAATTAGGGATTTCCGGAATTCCGGCAAGTCGCCTTCCGACATCTCCAAGTTTTAACCAGACAAATGTCCCAGCCCCTCACTGGGTAAGTCCTGCATCTGGGGCCCCTACATTAGAAAATAATCCTGTAAGTGACGCACAATAAACTTGCGCAATTAACTGCGACGCTTATTTAAAACGTTTCAAAATTACAATTTTTCAGTATCATCAGTATAACAATCCCGTAGCGATGGTCGGCACATTTCCCAGAGATTCTCGACCCAAGGACCTGCGTTTAGGCAACGGCAATTCCGCAACTTTAACAAGAGTACCTCAACAAACCGATCTGGAACTCAACGGTTTGGCCATTAAGGAAAGACTTATGGCAAACCGTCTTCCAGAAAGTTGTGTCTAAAAGTGTCTTTTATTATTGTTTAATTACTTCAGTTTCTTGGTTTCATTTAAGTTCACCGTCCAAACGCTACAAAAAAGTTTTTAAACAATTCAAAATTGTGTACATTAAACAGACTGATATAGATAAATATGTATATATTGTTACATACTCCGTGTATTGTCAAAAAAAAACAAAAAAAAGACAATCTTAGACTTTAGAAGTGAAAAATCATATTTTTCAGAAGAGGAAAATGCATTTCCATTCGAACAATAACTTTTAACATTTTTATAATAATTATAAGCAAAAAATGGACAACAACTTTAAGAAATTTACAACACAATTGTTTTAACCCTTTAACTAAAGACGTATATATACGCCTACTTATTAATGAATATAAGAAAGCGTATATATACGTCTTTAGCGGGTAAAGGGTTAAAAAACGATTTTTGAGTAACATAAATTTAAAACAAGAATGGAATCATTCTACAAAACCCTACAATTTTCCCCCTCATAACATTTACACATTTTATTATTCATAATATGAAAAACCGTGTGTTATTGGAAAAAGATAAAATGTTATGTAATACAGATACTTTGGATAAAATAAACAGGGGGTGAAAAAAGTTGTAGGAAGATGGTAACGAGAAGATTGACGTTCGTGCCAATAATTTTACTCTCGGAGGCGCGCAATGTTTCTCATGTTTTAACTCGCTCGAGTTGCGACGTTTATTTTTGAGGGAAAGCACGTATCGGTGTAAATCATTGTGTAATTTTGACATATGCATTCCGTGCATGATGATATGATGTCTGTTCGCTGCAGAAAATTCTCCTCATAAATTAAAATAAATCGACTGTACATGCGCCAAATGAAAATGAAATCGGCCTGACCTGCATTAAAAACAAATTTTTGTGCCTGAAGTAAGTCAATCTAGAAAGCTGCATTTTATTATTTTACGATATGCGAGGAATTGCTATTTTTTTTTATTTCAATTTAAGTTTTGAACGAATCTAAGAAATTTCTTTCAGCAGGTTAATATCGAATATCGAATAGGAATTTTTTTTATTTTTTAGTAATAAAATTTAACGGTATTTGTTGTCATTATTTAGAGCCTAAACTATTGAAAGGTAGTATGTTGAAATGCAACTACAGAGGTGTATGGGTTACAAAAACCATCAAGAGTTTATGATAAAATATAAAATGATGAACGTCGTCACAAATAACAGCAAAACTTTTAGCTCAATAACACAGAATGAGAAGTAAAAAATATGAAAATTTTCAGTTTAAGTTGCCGACGTTTCGCTCGCCATTGCAGGGAGCATTCTCAAGGCGTGAAAATCCGATGACTCAAGCCGCGAAAACCTAAATTCTAATTATAGTAAAAAGAAATATCAAAAGGCAAATTTACACAAAATATTTGATCCAACGAGAAATGGGGATTGAATTGGAAGAAAAAAAACGAAATTTTAAGTAAACCATCTTAGTGGTGCTGGTTTAAAACAATTTGTAAAATTGAATCAATGGTACATTGAGTTTACGTCACTAGTTACGTTCTCTACGGTTAACATATTCTGTAAACAAAATTGAAGCCAATACAAATCAGAAGTAAGGAAAGACTGAAGACAAATAGAGAAAAAAAAAAGGTTGCGAAGGAGGTGAAAATCCACTAGGGGTTGCCACACTAAATAAAGAAGAGAAATGTAGTGGAGGATGAGTACATCAAAGTAGAAGAGGAAGTCCAAATAGTTTTAAGAGCGTTGATCCTAAATAACATCTTTTGATAACTGATTGAAACCAGCTCATTTTACTAGGAGAAGACCGCGCAAAATGTAGTCAATGGAAGAATATCTAAAAAAATTATGTGTAAAGAACTATCTAGGGTTGTTACATCAAATGAAAAAGAGAAATATAGTGGAGAAAGACTCAGCAATTAAAAAAGGGGAAAAACAAAATGGTTTTGGGGAAGCTATTCCTAGAAATATCTCTGACATTTGCTAACAGATTTTATTGCATGATAGTGGTATTTATGTCTTGCAGGATTTTTTTTTTACTTGAGACGCGGCCGGGTTTAAGCCGCATACAAAATGGTGGATCAGTAGATTCTTTTTACGACGACTTTCAGTGGCTTCGGCACCAACTAGTTGCTCGTCGAAGATGTCGTGGATCACTTCAAAGATTGTTGATTGCTTCCTTCTTATTCATGTGGGGTTAAAAGAAAAAAGACCCATTCCTGTTTCCACCACACTTATTTATAATTTATTTACTTCTTCTTCTTCTTAGAGGAGAAGAAAAAGAAGAATTTATTTACAAACTTTACAATTTATGTACAATATCACCAGAACTAGATGTTTTCGAGTCCGCACACATGCGAGTCTAGACCTGGTCTGCCTCATCTACTCTTTTGCTAGTCATGATCCACTGGACGTGGCGCGACATTCAAAAATTTACAATTGAACTGTTACAGACTCTATCCATCACGTAGCCGAGATTTTCGCATGCTCTTCATTTTCCTCTCCCATTTTTAAGATTAGTAATAAGTGAAGACCCCGCAAAATACAGTCAGTAGCTAAATATTTGCAAAAATTGTATGTAAACAACAGGAGATAAACAGCCGCCACATACCAAGGGTAATATCATTTGTCTTAGCTAGAAGTTGAAAAAACTAGCAACTGATGTAGCAACTCAAAATTAACGACATGTTGCTGCGATCAAACTCCAAAAAAGTTTTTAAAACTATATCCTAATAAAAGTAACACAATGTTTTTATCTTAAGCATTAGAAGTAAAAATATTGGGATATACCCATAGTTGACAACGCCGTTTACGTTCCACCCAGAAAGCTAACGATCAGAATCTTTGACAGGGAATATATAGAATATATGACAAAGATAATTAAGGATAAGACAAGAAGAATTTCCAATGTCCAAATGAACCTAGAACATATATATAACGTTTAACAAGATGTTGAGAAGGTCCATAACTTAAGAGAAGAAGTTAATTAGTCGAGGTTCACAAACTACCAAAGCATACTGCATATTAGTAAAAATCACCTGGACGAACAAGATAACAAATGCAGTAATCGAGTGAACAAATCAACAGAAATACTAAATACCATTAAAAGAAGAATGTTGGAATATTAAGGCATGTTCTACGAAACGAAAAGTACAGACCACTGCACACCATTATGCAGAGTAAAATTCAAGACAAACGTGGTCCATGATATCGTAAAATCTCTTGGCCCAAAAGAGAGTAAAAGCCCTTTTTAGTACTTAAGTACTGGAGCAAAGATGTAAAAACGTAAATCACGATGTCTACATCTGCGCAATATATTTCGAAAAAGCATTTGATAAGGTCCAACACAACAAGATGATACAGATTCTAAAAGAAACAAAAATAGACGATAAATTCCTGCGGATAATAATGAACATCAACAAGACGAAATTTATGGTAGTGAGTAAGAGCAGGAGGCAAGATGCAGGCATACTCGTAAACGGTAATCAACTTGAAAGAGTAAATAAACTGATATACCTGTGAAGCATAACTAAAGAAAAATGGGATCCCAGCGAAGGAATAAAACGCAGAATAGCAATAGCACGAAGAACTATTATCAAAATGAAACGAGCACTATGTACCCGCGATTTATCAGTAGAGCTAAGAACTAAAATGCTCAAATGCTACATATTTTCGGTGTTACTGTACGGGGTTTAATCTTGGATGATAACAGATACAGTAATGAAAAACATTTGAAATGTGGGCATATCGGAGGATATTAAAAGTCAGTTGGGTAGACGGAATAACGAACGTAGAAATCCAACAAAAATTAAATAAAACTAAGGAACTAGAAAACACCATCAAAAGACAGAAGCTCGAATATTTTGGACACGTAATGCGGCATCCGAAAAAATATGGTCTACTGCATTTTATCATTTAGGAAAAAATAATGGGAAGAAGGAGTGTAGAACGAAGAACAAGATCATGGTTAAAAAATCTAAGGACATGGTATGGCAAACCAACAACCCAACTTTTTCGTGCAGAAGTCGACAAAGTTAAAATCAAGAATTTACTAGCCAACAGCATTGTCAACAATCGAAGCGGTCACGACAAAATACAAGACAAACTACCAGCGAGTAATAACACTGGTTATAAACTGCAACCGACAACTAAAACTGGACAGAACCAAAAACCTTTGTTCAAGCTGGTAGTTTATAAACCGAGGCTAAAAAATAACAAGATTATGAAGTCAAAATTGAAATAAGAAGAAAGAAAGAAGAATAAGTAGAGAAATATAAGAATGATAACATCTATTCGTATATCTTTAATCTGCTGGCGATAAGGTACCATGTGCTAATTAATAAAAATATGGCACGTGAATTAATACAAAAGTTATAATAAGAATATCAGAAATACAAACATTATTGAAAAAGTCACAAATAATACGAAAGATGACGCTACGAGCGTTGCTATAGGGACGATAAAAAAACAAGCGATAGTAAACAGCGAGTGAGCGAAAGTGTTTGGCGTGAGGAACGGGCGTAGAAGTTAAATGAAACCCAGCGCATTTATTTAGGCCATATCTTAGTATATCTTTAACATTTCAGAAGTGGGATTAACAAATAACACAGTGTGAGCGTGAAGAATAACGGTAATTTTGCGTCAAATAAAGTTAAATAAACAATAGTGCGAAATGGAGGACCTAGTGCGATAATTATCAAAACAGAACGCTGCGTTGCATTGATGCGGTGTTTAATTTAACAGATGGAGGTGATACAAGGAAACCAAGCCAACATACGTTCTCAACCATGTGTGGTACAACTGTCACCTGCCACTACAGTAAAATTTGATGGTAAATCAGGTAAAATACGAACAAACGCACGGATGTTTTTGCAACAGATTAACGAT
>JARJDX010094505.1:0-27987 GCA_030264735.1 Gymnusa sp. GC000175
AAAATTAATTAATTTGCTATTAGAATTGTAATCAAAACGCATTTTTTAGAAATATAATTCGAAATTATTTCATTATTGTTTGACAGTTAGCTATTTATTTATTTATTTTGCCCTATGATGGCATTCATGTTTAATATAAAAGATCGAAGAATATTTTTCAATAACATGCTTGTATTCCTCAGATATATTGCTTTAATTCGGGTGTCTATTTTGCCAAATCATGAAAAAGAATGCCTAAATTGCATTACTCTGGATGATTTTGCTTTCTACAACCAAGAATATCTAAGTGAAATCAAAAAACTGAAACTAAATCTTAATATTCGTAATCCGATCCCCGATTATATTAAAAATATGCCAAATTTAAAAGAGCTAAAAGTTAAATTTTATATGATGCCAGAAACCTACGAATCTTTCTCAATATTACATTTGAGAAAATACAAACACTTATCTTTTGGATATGATCATATCACTGAGAACATTCTTCTAACCCTAGCTGATTATATGCCTTTTTATAATTCAAAGCTAAATCAATTACGTTATTTGCAGAATCAATCATTAAAAGAACTAATTGAGTTGCAGAATTTAGAGTCGCTTGATTTATCCGGCAACAATCTCTATGATATTCCTTTAATTGTTTCAGAAGTTAAAAATCTGAAGACATTAAATCTATCAAATAATTCCATAAAAAATTTGAATACTGATTTCAAAAATCTTAAAAAATTAGAAAATCTAAATTTGTCGGGAAACGATCTAAAAAATAATTTCGATAGAAATTTAAATTACGATTATATTAGAACTTCAAATTATGGTTATGAAACAACATTTGATGATGAGTTTGAATTGCCTTCAAATTTAATTGATTTGGATATATCATCGAATAGATTCGTTTCAATTCCTAAATCTCTTTATAAATTGACAAGACTCATCAGATTAGATCTTTCATTCAATTTAATCACTTTTTTAGATCCTGACTTTAACAACATTCAATCTTTAAAACATTTAAATCTGAGTAACAATGATATAAACTCTGAAACGTTTGAAAAGATTAGAATAGATGCAATGAACGAACTTAATTTGTCTGGTTGTTTCAGAAACAAGTTCCCGGCTCTAAACTTTCTTAACTTAACAACACTTTATTTCAGGAATAACTATTTGACTTCTTTTCCAGAATCAATTGTATCATTTAAGAATTTAGAATCTTTAGATCTTTCATCTAATCCAATCGAAAAACTTGGGAACGTAATTTCAAAACTTGAAAGTTTGAAATTGCTTGAAATCAATGAAAGCTCTTTAAATACCCTTTCTGGATTGACTTCGAATTCGCTCCAGATTTTAAGCGTTTCCAACAGTCGTTTGAAACATGATTTTCTCGGCAATTGTAACTTACCAAATATAAGGAATTTAAATATCTCGTTCAATGAAATTGAAACTATTCCATATGGCTTGTGCAAATTTGAAAGACTGGAGATTCTAGATTTATCAAGTAATTTTATAGTAGATTTCCCAGATGCTATTTGTGATTTGAAAAATTTGAGAATTTTGAATTTAGACGGAAATATTTTATATGGATTTTCAGATTGCAAAGCTAATTTCAAAGAGATTTCCGATCTGAAAATTGAGATAGCACCAGATTCCATTAATCAATTACCCAATGAAATAATTCAGAGTGAGAAAATTAAGTTTCTGAAAATAAGTAGCTTTTTCTTGAAATGTAATAAAGTTTCCCGCATTGATATTATAAATTTTATGTCTGAAGAGAACACTGATACATATTCATTATATGATCAGGAGCCTTTGGAAAATGATTTTACACCAGACAATCCATGGGGAAGTACCGAGGTTCATAATATTATTCCCTTTGTTCATAAATATTCAAAATTTCTAATGATGATAAACATGGATCCATCAGATTTAGAATTATTTGAACAAAAATATCCAAAAAATCTGTTTCTCTTAAAAGAACATGAATTTTACAGCTTTTATGAAACAATTTTCTCATCTCAGAATCGCAAGGTTATAATCCAGCCATATATTCCCATTGTCGGTTTGAATAGAAAAATTTTGTGTTTAAATGATAGATTAGAAAGTTTGGAGATTGAAATAGATCATTTAAAAATTTATGGAGAAGGTGATACTCTTGGATTGATTGAACTTCAACAATATTTTGGTTCAAGACTCGAATATAATTGTAAAATTGGTGAAAATTATCGTTCATGGAAACTTCAATGGCATTCTATTACCAGTCAAACAATAGCAGGGAAATATAATTGGAATTTTGCTTTAATTAGGAATGTTAAATATAAGCCGTTTGAATTCGATGCCGATTTCAATGCATTGATCATTTCAAGAAATATATTAAAATGTGAGTATACAGTTAAAGAATTTCTAAAATATCTTTTCGATATATATTGTGATGATGCAATTGCAGATAAAATGAAAATTCCCAACGAGAGTTTTAATGAGCTAAAGGATATGATCCATTATATCATCCATATTTTCTATCTTTATAAAAATAATCCTGCTCTTTCATACGTTATATTGAAATTTTCAAGAAAGATTCATAGCGAAACCGATGATTCTTTTTGTAATCTTTATATCTATCTTAATATTCTATGTGATTTCTTAAACAATGTTCTAAATCCAAACTCAATTTCTGGTGATTTCGAATCTTTTTTTGCAAAATATTTTTGTATTATCAAAGTATATATTGAAAGAATTTGCCTAAATTTCCTTGGATCGAATTTGAGCGACGACGAAGATGAAATTACCGCAAATGATTCATTTAAAACAATTTTTAGTTTTAAATTGACCCCAAACTTTGTCTGCCATAAGTTAGCTGAAGTCATAAATTTTTATTTTGATGATTTTAGTCCTATTTTCAGGACTGTTTTGGCGACAAAAGAATCTCTAACCGATAAAGAATTTGATCATTTCTTTCATTATAATGAATTTGTGAATGTAAAATATATCTATGGTGTAAAACCGAGTGCCATTCAGTTTATATTGAGACAGAAGGAGTTTTTAATATGTTGATTTTACAAGCCTCATATATTGAAATATAAGAGTTTCAAAAAATTCTTTTGAATAATTGCTTTTGAGGATCAGAGGATCAGCTTGCTTCAATTCCTTGCATTCTGCCGGTCGAATTAAACCTCGGGTACTGAAATCTTACTCTTCTGGGCTTCAATTACCAAAATGTAAATAAATTTAATTATTGGTTGCTTATGTTTATATTCTTGATTAGCCGCATCAGTTTCACGTTTACTTTCCCTCAGGAGTTACATCATATCTTTTTCTTGCCGAACTATACTCTCGCACCGTTCTTTCGGTCCATTGTCGTATCCTCGCCCATATTCGTGTAATGTGCTTTCAATATTTATATTCAGCACGATATATTAAATGCACGAACGATCTTTGAGGAAATACCGATATCTTTTGAGTATTGTCGAATTGAACTTAGTTACAACTCCATTCCATGCCTTCACATATGGAATTATCCTTAATTTGCATTTATGCATAGTTCCCGATTCATTAGCTAAAATATCATGATTTTTAGCTTTTCATTGCAATAATTTTTAAGTGATATTAATTTGATATCAGATTTCTTTAATAATTTTTCTTTTCTTTTTCAATCATGAATTTCAATATCAGGTCTGATAGTAGATTGCTTTGTGTATGTTGGTATTGTAATTTCTTCTCTGATTTCGATACAAGAATTTGATTTATATCTTGAACAGAATGGTTTCTTAATTTTTTGAATCATTTAATTCTATATCTCATGCATTATAAGAGATGAACGCTTTCAACTACCTCATTATGTCGTTTTGTATAATTACGCCCGAGCATTCTATTGAATTGGGTGGCTAGATGATCTAAGATTTTTGTTCTTTCTTTATAATGTTGGCATATTCCTGAATCTCTTCCAAACATAATTTTATCTTTTAAATATCATAGGTGAGCTTCATCTTGTGCAATTGCTTAAATATAAGTATTTATTCAATATCTGAATGAACAGCTTGATCTGATGTGAAATACTGGAGCATAATCACACTAATTATGTTTAGATGAGATGAAATTGTAACAATTTGATACATTTGATACAATACTAGATTAAATAGCTAACCTATTAACATCGGGTCATGATTCAAATCTATGAGTCCAGTAAATCAAAGCATTCAATAAGATATATGATTTGGTAGAAAGCATTGGCTTTAAAGAGGCAAAATGAAGGTGCTGTATTCCAGAGGCTCAGTAGAATGCGTAAAATAAAAATGTTGCAACCAACAGTTCAAATTAAATTTCTTAAAATCTAATTGAATATCCTTTTTAGTAAAAATATAAGTCCAAAGGCTTTCTCGCTGCTTTTTGGGCGAACAATATATATATACTGGTGTTGGAATAGTTAGAAATAGCTTTGTGGAGAATCATACTAAGATCCTATATCTCCACTTGCTCAAATATCGCAACCCACATACCAATTCCCTTCCAGGCCGTGGTCTGATCGTACCTAGGCGACTTCAATTCATGTATCTTTCCTAATCAGACCATTTTGCATCATAGGAGGCAGAATCGTTGCATGAGCAGCTACTCAATAGAGTTAACCACAAACTATGCAAAGGTTATATATATATACTCATGGGACTGCTACCAGGATTTACTCTAGATCTACACAATTCACTCTTGTGCCAGGCACACAGACTTAGTACTCCCTTCGCACTCCCCAGGGCCCACAGTTTCCACACGTTGATCTTTGCATAGCTCGCTGGGAGGTGTGGATACCTTCGTAGTATACAATACAGGAGTCTTCTTGTACACAATAATATTTCACCGAGGTCTGCTGGTGCTACCTAGTGCGATCCTGTAAGGATACTACATTGTTGAGTAGTAACAATATTATATTTCTTCGCATACTGAATACATTCTGTCTTTGAGGCAGCTTGAATGCTCAGCACCATGGTGCTATTGATGTTGGATCTAATTCGTGGAAATTTGCATCTACTGGGATTCGAACCCTTCATCATGCCGAACCAAAGTTTTTAGAGTACTTAGTTCTTCCCACTCGGTCACCATCTATTGCTTAATAGAAATTTTAACTTTAGTTTGCAGTAAGTCACTTCTATATTGCTTAATAGTATATTTATAAAAAACTGAACAAATTTTAGTAAATTCAATTTTGGGTCAACATGCTATTAGGTTGATGGTTTTGAAGCATTAATCTAGCATTCTTTACCATCTTATAAGATATATCTCAAATTCTTTCACCCCAAATACCGTCTCGATGCTTTCTTTCACCTTCTATTCTTATTCAAAAGATATGCTTTCAAGGGATTGTGTTATAACAGTATTTAGGAAGTATGATAATATCTCTGAACAAATATTTAATTTAATATTTTAGAGATGTTTATTTGACTGATTTTTTGATCGGTCCCAAAAGTCGTTTTCATCTAGATTTTCCAGAATTTCGGCTATTTGAATATCATATCGCATCAGAATTTCCAATCTCGTAACTATTTCATCTACTTCGCAGTAAATACTGCACTTAAATGGAATTCCTTTTTGGTAAAATATATTAGCATCATTAGTAAAATCGAAGCATGCTGCTAATATATCGTTTTAAAGAACACTTTTGCAAGCAAATCTTATGACGAAAGGAAAGAAGATGAAAACTTGAGAAAGGAAAGCGGTGAGATATCTGTCTTGGTAAAAGATGTAGAAGAAGAATCTCCTAATATGGTGGGGGATGCGGAAAAATGCCGCCAAATAAGCATAATATTAAATTATCCCATAACTAACTTTTCCTACTCTATCATTGGTTTCACTAAATAGATGCATGCTTCACAATTTTAATATATTCTCTATTATTTCTTCAAGCTAAATTACCAACACAACAATTATTCTAGTCAAAAAGAGTGAATTTAAGAAGGTAAGAATTTAGACTGGTTTATGTAATATTAAACTTGCAAAAGTGTTTCTACTTTTCTGGAATGTAGATTCTAATCAATAAGATAATACCTGAATAAATATTTCATTAAAATTTCATCTAAACCAGTGTTTTGGATTTTCTGGATTTCGTTGTGAAACTTTTTGAATTTCCTAATATATTTTAAGTCTTGTAGAAACAACAAAATGAAAAAATATAAATTAACCCATAAATAAATTATTTCATATCAAGTCTTATTATACCGTAAGAACCACAGAAATGAGATCGGGATTCACCCCAAAACTGAAGCATACATCCAATCACCAGATCTAAATAAGACTTTTGAGAGCATTTCCTTCGACCAAAGAAGAGGTATCGAAGAGGAAGATCTTCGCAATGAAGTTCACGAGCTTGTGAATAAGATTGCAAATGCATCGGCAGAGATGAAACCTGTTGTTATTCAAGAATGATAGTGAACCATTCTATTAAACCTTAAATATATAATTTAAGTCTTGTTTATCAATGTAAAATACCTAAAAAAATTTTAAAATTTTTACCCATGACTAAAGTATTTTTCGATATAAAAATAGATACTGTAGATGCAGGAAGAATTGTTTTTGAACTCTTCTCAGAAGATGTTCCAAAGACAGCTGAAAATTTTAGGGCATTGTGTACGGGCGAGAAAGGCTTTGGTTTCAAAGGTAGCAAATTCCATAGAGTAATTCCCAACTTTATGCTTCAAGGAGGAGACTTTACCAACGAGAATGGAACTGGCGGAAAATCTATCTATGGAGAAAAATTCCCCGATGAAAACTTCAAGCGTAAGCATACTGGACCTGGAATTCTCAGTATGGCCAATTGTGGACCCAACACCAACGGTTCTCAGTTTTTCATTACAACTATCAAAACAGAATGGCTTGATAATGTCCATGTTGTTTTTGGAAAAGTTATTGAAGGAATGGATGTAGTTAAAGCTGTTGAAAAATGTGGAACTCAAAGTGGAAAAACCACAAAAACCATCAGAATCGGCGATTGTGGTGAGCTTAACTAAATATTTTTCTTTCATTTCTATTATGGCTCAAAGGCTATCCTTTTTTTTATTTTAAATTCAATCTGAGTCTTAATTGGCAATTTTATCTTACACTTGATTAAGAAACTTAAATCACCATTTTCTTTAAGAATATTCAATTATAACATAACTTTTTCTTTTAATTGTTTGCAATGCTTAAATTATTCGTTAAGTAATGCTTTGGGAGGGAATCTTAACTGATTACCACAAGAATCACGTTACAGAAATTGGTCAGGTCAAGAGCATAAAAGCATAAATTCAATCTGAGGCATTGAAAAATTCACTGAGAGTAAATCCTTTGTGAATTGAATAAATACAAAAGATAATAGGATTGAAGAAGCTATTGAGTCAAAAGGTCAGACAGTTATCTTACAGGCTTAAAACTGAATCACAGTCAAGAGTAGAAAACAAAAAAAATATGTCACATGTCACATACATTACATTTAATATATTGTTTTCTTTCAGTCAGTTTTTAATGCTTAAATTTTTGGAGATAGAGAAACGAACGGGAATTAAAATAATATACTAAGGTTGTTGTGAAAATGTGCTAATTTTATCCTAATGTCGGCTAATTAAACTTTGATGAATATTATTTTTGTTGGGTTTATAACTGTTATCTTCTTAAGTTGGTATAAGCTGATATATTTACAATACGCTCTTAAGATATTTTAATTTGTCTATGGGGTATTGAAGAATTTTCAATTTGTTCTTTCTTGAGATATTGTGGGATCAGAAACTCTTTGCTACTGCCGATACATTCTTCGAGGTCATCCTCTTAATGAGATTAAGTCTTCGATCTAATGATATGCTCTTCCTAATATTCGTGGTTGGATATACGCTTCAAATTGGATAGTATTTCTAATCTAAAATATGTCTTATTTGGTAAGTTGTCTCCACACCATCCCATGTCATTGCAAAAGTATTATCATGGTTTTAGATTTGTATAATAGTCCGAGCTCATTGCCCAATAAATCATATTTCCTCACCTTGTCATTCTCTACTACTTATAATACAAGCTTAGAATAATTTTCGTACATACTTCAGTAATTGGGCAAGTTACATCGATATATATGAAAAGGTGTTCTTGAGTAATTAGGCTAAAAACTATGTGTATTCCTTAAAACAAATAATTTAAGTGTGACTTTGCCATAAATTAGCTTTTAAAAATAGTATTTTCATATCAAAGGCAATATTCCCTATTAAGATGATGCTCTAACAAATATCTTGAGAAATTGCATATATTAATTACATAGAAGCCATAAATCCCATGTGATCTAGAGAAAGGAGCCATATAATCTGAATTCTTGAATTTCTGGGCGGCAGATTCGACTCCCAGTGGATGCAAAAGTCCCGGAAATAGATTAAACTCTTGATTTTACTTTGGTGATGTGCGTTCAAGGCTTTTCAAAGAGTTAATGTATTCAGTATGTGAAAAATAGAAATTTTAACTATTCAAAGATATAGAGACCTTAAACGATATTCTAAGAACTAAGGAACGGGCCTCGACGAAATAAAGTATATAAAAAGACTGCTGTATTGTATACTACATAAGATTCCAAACAATCAAGTGCACTATGCTAAGAGCAACATGTAAACAAAGTGGGCTCAGGAAAGCATGATGGGATCACTAAGTGCCCGTACCAAGATATATGAGTATAATGGCAGCGATCTAGAGTATTTCAAGGTGGCTAGGCCTATAGAGTGGATTTAAAAAATTTTTAGATTTATTTGACTCGTTTGAGTGATCGCACATGAAATTTCTAACGAATTTAATGTAAATACTCTGATTTGAAATGTACCACAGCAAAAACTTAAAAGGGTATAACCAGGCCATAGAAGAGTATTAAAGTGAACCTTGAATAGTTATTTTGAGCAATAAGAGTTATAGTATATTGGTGTGATTCTCTCAAAGCTATTCTAACACAATTTTAAATAAATTCTTCTGACAAAAGACGTTAGAAAGTCTTTAAAAGAATATATTTTTCCTTAGCATTCAACCATTCCTTTAATATTAGATTAAGGCGATCCTGCTTTGGTAATACTCAAATTTCTCACCGCTTCCTCTACTTCTTCCTCAAAATCATTCTTTTTGACGAGATTCCGTCTTTGATCGGATGATATGCTCCTCTTTAGCACTCAAGATATATTGTAAGTTTCACCATACACTGGCACACATAATTCGTTCACATATATTTGTGGTGTGTTGTTACTACTATATCCCATTTCGACACAAACGGGATGATTTTGTCTTACGTTTGTACATTAATCCAAATTCACTTGCTAATGGGTAGTAATTCCTTCAGTTCTCATTTCCACTTCGTGAAATAGATCTTTATTTGCTATTTCTATTAGCATCAGTTCTTTCCGCATCCTATCGAGAAAGTCTTTAAATTAATACAATATCTTCAAACGTAAATATTATTTATATTTAGTCATAATTTAATTTCGCGAACCCCATAAATTATGAAAATGCAATCCGATTACAAAAATGAAAAGTAAATTATTAACTACATTATTGGTTCTTGCTAAAAATACCATAATTACTCAAGGTGTTCAAATTGAAAAATGCATATGACTCGCTCTTTTAGATATTGAGATGAACATAAATCCTTGCATGAAAAACGAACATCTAATTTTCTAAATTGATCTTGGGAGGTGATTTGTTTCAAAAAACACTAAATTCTACAATGCAAGTTTTTTTGTCAATATTTAAGGCTTTAGATTCGTTGCATTCATTCAGAAAAATTAATGCAGGAAATATTGTTTTTATATCAAATTCGACTAAAGTGGCGTGATAATAATATTATTCGTAAATTTAAGAATATTGGAGAAACTCTTGAAAGCATATCATTCACTGGAAGAGGGAATCTCGTTAAAAAATATGGTCTTGAAGAATGTTTCGGAAGTAGCAAAGAGCACCTGATTCCACAATATCTCAAGAAGAAACAAATTTAAAATTCTACAGTAAACCAGAGACAAAATATTTTATTAACTAAGATTAAGAATTAGATTTAAAGAGCTTCAGAAAACATTCCTTATCTTTTTTTGTCAGGCTAACTCTTGGAAGTTGGACTGTTTCCGGCAGATTAAAACCCCTTCTACAAGTTACTTCTACAGTAGGATTGCTGCCTAGGAATCGTATCAACCATTGAATCTTACTACCGTAGCAATATACAGCTTCTGGAGAATACTTTAATCCTATTACATAATCGCAGCATTCTTCATCTTTATATTTCAAGATAGCTCTGTTATTAGATGTTGCGCCCTCTGGGAAAACAACACAAGTAGTATTCGGAATATACCCAAAAGAATGAATATTAAAGACTCTCTTGATAACATCTACATCGAATTCAGTAGCCATATTGGAGTAAATGAGTCTGCTTGGTTGGATTTTTGTATTTTTAACTATTTTTAACAGATACGCAAGAGAAGGAAATCCAATAAGATAGAGCAGGTAAAAAGGTAGTTTGATAAAAGCCCTAAAAATATTCACGAAAGTTAATGGCTTTAGCTTTGGAGCAATGAAAGGATTTATTCCAGTCAAAGGGTCATTGAATTCAGAAAATTTTTCCATGAGGGTATATGAAATTTCAGCTTCAAAATATTAGTTAATTATATCAACAAGACAAGCTAAGACCAATGAGGCATACATACAATTTAATGTATTGAAAGAGACACTCGAGAACATTTCTTTCGATTACAGAATAAATGCAAGAAATGATAGGATTAAAGAAGCCATTGATTCAGTAGGAGAAACAGCTAGCTTACAGGCTTAAAACCAAGTCAGAGTCAAGGGAAGGGACCAAAACAATATAAACTCTGAATAAGTATTTCTCTAAAAGGAGAGGAAAATACAGTAAAGCTAAGAATAATTTATTCTATTTATATAGATTTCACCTATTAATAAATCCGTGTATAAATCATATCATTCGATCGTATAGGATGATCTTGAAGTATTGAATAAATTGACTAGAGACAGCATAAGGTACCCAATTCAACAATAGCTCAAGAAGAAACAGATTTCAAGTCTTCAGAAATCTTATTTGCACATTACCTTTAAGCATTTGCGACTATTTATGAATGATATTATTAGAGGTTTTAAATTTATGCAGTGAGACTTTCAAAAAAAAATTCAAGGATTTTCTTGTGGCTTTTCAGGCGATCTATATATTTATACTCATATTGGAAATGTTTGAAATAACTTTAAGGAGAATCATCCTGGAATCTTATGACTTTAATTGCTCATAGATCAAAACTCGCATATAAAGCTCCTTCTGGGCTGCAGCTCGTTCATACCTTAGCGGCTTCAATTCCTGTCTCTGTCCTAATCAGACCACTTTTGCATCATAGGAGGTAGAGCCTTTCAATGAGCAGCTACCCAATAGAGCTAACTACCAACTATGAAAAGCTTGTATATCTTACTTATGGGACTACCACCAGGATATACTCAATTTACTCTTTTATCAGCGACATCGACTTAGCACTCCAATCACACTCTCCATATCCCATACTCTTCGCACGTTGATCTTTGCACAGCACGCTGAGTGGTGTGGACTCTTTTGCAGTATACAATGCAGGAGTCTTCTTGCATAAATTATTTAATCCATGTTTGCTCTTTGCTTCCTATTGCGATTGTTTAAGGATACTACCTTTATGAATTGTAAAGAAATTCTATATTTTCGATTAGTGAATACATTCCTTCTTTGAGAAGGCCTGAATGCTTAGCGCCATGGTGATATCAGTTGTTTACGCTAATTTGTAGAAATCGATCCCGTCACTTGCTAAACTGAGTTTTAAAGTGCTATATTTTCACATTCGGTTACATTTTCAACAGGCCATTCGAGTTCAAAAGTGATATTTTGTTTAATGGCTAAACCAAATCAAAGATTGCCATATTAAAAGTTGATGTGGGTTAATATTTTTGAAGATAGTATTTAAATAATCTTTTATTAGAATATTTTCATCATATCTACCCTTCAACACTAAATTTCTCTGCATTGCTTGCCTATTATCAAGCGAAGGGAAATTTCAAGGTATCAAATTCCATTTCTCATTTTTAGACACCCTTTGAATCAGTTTAAATATTTATAGACAATGTATCTCTCAATCTTGCAATTTTATTCTTTCAAAAATTTACTCTTATAACAATTATCCTTAAATTTTCCTTCCTAATTTCTTAATCATTTTGCATTAAATGTATTGTAAATCGTTTATGATTTTTAATATAGATTTAAATTAAATAAAAAGGTAAATAATAAACAACCCGAACGAGCTCAGACTTTATACAAGTGTGGAACTAAGACAATACCTTTCGAAATGGCACGGAATGGTGTGGCGACCGTTTGCTACAAAAGAGATATTAGAGAATTTAGAATAGATCCCAATGTTGAAGCATATATCGAATATTTAGTACTGAAGAAAGCATATCATTCTATCAAAGGCGTAATCTCGTTGAAGAGGATAGCCTTGAAGGAAAGGTATCGTAAGCAGTAAAGAGATTGACCATGGAGCAGCTAAGAGTATCCGACTTCACAGTAGCTCAAGAAGCAACAAGTTGAAAATTTTGCAGCAACTCATAAATATAATTTTTCTCATAAAGTCAAGAACTGTTTAGTTCGCTTAGTATTTCCTATTCAAAATTCTTTTGATATGTTCATATATTTTATAAGGTGTTTCCGTGTTAAATTGAAATTAAATAATATTCAAATTTCCAAATATTTTTGCTTGATTCTTGAAAATGAAACAAAAAATACCAATCGGCAAAGAAGCCCAAAATCTTAGCTAGATAATTGCAGCTAAATCTTTTAAAATAGCAATGGATTTCTGCTTTTGCTTAAACATTTAAGGATTATATTTGAAGTTTAATTATTCATCTAAAACCCTGACGGTTTCATTCATAACTCTGACTAAGGATATCCTGATTAATCAAACTTAATCCTTTTACTAATTCATGTTCACAGTATTCCATTTCAGAGTTTTTTTATAGCAAATGCTGAGATTTATGGGATTGTTTGTTTAAATTGATCTCGACCAAGATTCAATATTATATAGTATCCGCCTTTTAGTGGCATATGCTTATCCATTATTACCACTAGAATGATTAATATAAATCTTAAAATACAATTTTACAACATACAGCTTTTTAAAGAAATCAATTTTATCTAATCTTTTCTATTTAAAATGAGGATTTCCCTAGTCGCCGTTTTTCTAAAACATTAAAATCCTTAGAAACATAAATATCCGCAGAAAGATGCATGGCAGCAGCTCAGTGAATAGAAAAAACGGATCTTCAAAAAACATAATACTTAAATGATTTCCTCGTGTTTCATAATCCAATTTGAGCTTATTTGTTACTTTAATTTTATGAATTTCAATTGGGTAATACCTTAATAAATTCATTTTTGCTTTCATCCTTAAATGGAGCATGACAATTTATGCACCCAACAAAACTTGGATAATGACACCATCGTTCAAACTCTGAAAACCAGATTCAAATCAGGCCAGATATATACCAACAGTGGATTGCTATTGCTTTTGATTAACCCGTACAAGAATCTGGATATCGACTCAACTTCTGTTGCTAAGCTTTACAAAGCCAATCCCATTAATCTGAAGCCTCATGTATATTCTTTGCTTGAGAATGTTATTAGAGACTCTAAAACTTTTGGTGAGCATTCAATTATCATTTCTGGAGAGAGTGGTTCTGGTAAAACCGAATGTGCGAAAAGAATGTTGAGCTATCTTGATATTCCAGTCATGTATGAAGTTGACTTGATCTTAGAAGCATTTGGAAATGCAAAAACAGTCAATAATGATAATTCATCGCGATTCGGAAAATTGATTCGTTTACATGGAAATATCAGCATAGACACCTTCCTTTTAGAAAAAAGCAGAGTCACAAGCTGTAATAAGAATGAAAGCAATTTCCACATTTTTTATTATATTTTGGCGAATCTAAAAGAAAATATTTCAAATGATTATATTAAATTTGTCAGCGGTAGTTCACAAAATGATTCTCCTGATAATACGCCGACATCAGATCTATCAAATTTAAAAAACTTTCAAAGTTTGTCATATGAAAAAGATTTAAATGATAGATATATTGATTTAGTCAAGGCATTCAAAATTATAGGAATAGAAAGTGAGCTGGTATCTAATATCATTATGGGAATTATATATCTTGGTTCGATTCAAATCAATGAATTGGGAATTTTAAAGGATGAGTTTTTCTATAAAATGATTGATTTATTTGAATTTGATGAAATTGCATTTGAAGAATATTTGCTTTTTAAAATTATTAAAATAAATGAAGAAGTTATAAGAAAAAAATACAATATAAATGAGTCATTAACTTTGAGAGATTCTATTGCAAGAGTGATTTATTCTAACTTATTTGATTATATAGTTAAAAAAATAAATGAATATCTTATAAATATTGATTGTAAAATATCTGGGATCAATATCTTGGATATTTTCGGATTTGAAGACTTCAAACACAATGGCCTGGATCAATTTTGTATAAATTGGTGCAATGAAAAAATATATGATGAATTTGTGAATGAGACATTTATGAACCAGAAAGAAATTTTGTTATCCGAAGGAGTAATATTCAATGAAATAAACCATGATGGGAATATAAATAGTCTGAGCCAAGATGATATATATTCAAATATCAAAAAATTAACCATGAAAGAGTCTAAAATCCCAATCATCGAGAAAAAGTGTGGAATTGTAGATTTAATCGCCGAAGAATCCTTTATAAATGGAAATCCGCAAAACCTAGCAATTAAACTAGAGAAATTTTTAAAATTAAAGATAAAATCGCCTGAAATTCTTGAATTAGAGCATTTTGCAGGTGTAGTGAATTACAACATAGCAGATTTTATTAGAAAAAACAAAGAGAAAGGATCATTGGCCGCAATAATGAGTAAAACACTGCAAAGAATCAGTGTGAATGAGAAGGGAACAGAAAATGTGGTTGGGTTTTTTAGGAATAGTTTGAATTTACTTTTCTCTTTATTAAAAAGAACCAAGTTGAAGCATATCAAATGCATAAAGCCAAACGCTGAAAAGAAGCCTATGATTTTTGATGAGAATGTTGTATTGAGACAGCTAACTGCTAGCGGTGTTTTAGAGTCAATTGAAATATCAAAGTATCTTTATCCCTATTCAATGTATATTGATGAATTCGAAGAAATGTATCCGTTTGTAAATGATTCAAAAATCCCCGGGCTTGTAAAAGGCAAATCAATGTATTTTTTCAATAATAAATGCTTCAACATTCTTGAAATATGGAAAGAAAATACAAAACAGATGATTTTCGAAATAATCAGAAATTTCAGCGCATCATCACTTGATATATTAAAAAAGCGCAAAATTGAAGCATCATTCATCATAAAAAGTTTTATTAAAACAGTTGCTGTTAAAAAAGAAGCAGATGCTCGAATAGAAAAGGTGTTGATGGAACAACAGATGAAAAGATTGGAAATATTGAAAATTGAAAAACAGGCTGAGCTCGATGATGAGAAGATTATTGAAATAAACGAAATTGAGGATGTTGATAAAGAAGCGGATTTGAATATATGCTGGCGAGACAAGAGTCAAGATGAATTCACTGTTCAGAGCAGCAAGTATATATCAGCAGATGCTAAATTTGATTTAAATGGCATTTTAAAGCAAAATATCGATGCTAATATAACGAATGAAGTTGAAGAAGAAGTGAAAGGAGATCAAAACATTGTAGTTTGTGAAAATATAGGATCAAATGAAATCGTGGAAGAACCCGTTCTAAATCTAGAAAATTTAAACCAAATTTGTGACGATGAAGCTAAATTTAATGAATTTCAGAATAACTCTTTAATTTATATGAATCCGAATAGGAGCATTAACTATGCATCTGCAGATCCAGATCAAACCACAAATAATCATTCTACTAAAAGCACTATTGAAAATCAAAAGGTCTTAACAACAAATCTTTTCTCTTCTACCTCTTTAACAAATCAAATAGAAAATTTTTCAGCAGAAAAGACTCCTGAAGAAATTATTATTGGATTGAGAAAAGAGCTTTCTAAATACAAGAGTTTCTCAGTTAGTTGCAGCAATTGCCAAGTTCTTCAACAAAAATACAAGATACAATCTCAACAGCTTCAAAAAAAACAATCAGTTGAGTTTGAATTAGAAAAGATTAAGAAAAAGCTTAAGAAATATGAAGATGTCTCATCAGAAAGTTCTGTAGAAGAAGCTTCGGTTTATAATGTATTTGGATGTCTTATACAGCTCTATTTAGACTATTGCCCGGTGTTCTCTAATAAAGATATTCCCAAAGATGAGATTCTTAGTCTGGCCCATTCAATTCTCTTTATGTTAAAGGTATTTGATGAATCTGAAATAACAGAAAATTTAAGCATCTGTCTTGATGAAATAAACAAGAGACTTTCTGATTTTGAAGGGAATATTTCGATGGTGGCTTTTATTCTGTCAAATATTATCGAGCTTAAAATAGTTTATAAAGAAGTTGTCAATCAATCTAAAGAAAGAAAGGTGATGGAATCTAATGCTGATTATTATGAAGATAAGGATCTGTCTCTTTTACTTGACATCGATCGTCTTATATCATCTTTATTCAATCACCTGTGTAATTTACAGAAGAAAACCCTAAATGACATTCTCCCAGGCTGTGTCTTAGAACATCAGCATTTAAAAGAATTTAGAGCCAAAGAATCCGTTTATAAGAAAATCTTTTCTTCTCCTTCAATATCAAGACTCACTGATTTTCTGGAGTATTTTTACAATTTAAATGTATATTTCCACATTCCAGACGCATTCATAATGCACAACCTTTCTCATCTGTTGAGCTACATCGATTTTATGTGTTTTAATGGAATGGTTGCCAAGAAGAAATTTCTAAATAGAAATAGATGCATGCAGATCGCCTACAACCTCACTGAAATTGAGAAGTTCTGTTTTAATATTAGTTTTCACCACGGTTTCTACAACATGGCTTACATGAGGGAGGCTATCAGAGTGGCTATGGGAATATCGAAGACAGACGAGCAGATTGGATGTGATTTGCCCGCTGTTGTGGAGAGCAGCTTTCTAAACTACACACAAATTAATACGATTATAGATCTGTTTGAGAATCAGAGCACCCAAAAATTGCCAGAAGATGAAGATAATAAGAAATTTATTGATGAGCCTAAAGTCAATATTCCAAGTATTGATATGCTTAAATCCACTGTGAAGTTTATCCGTCCAAAATATTTGCCAGATAAAAGCCTAAAAAGTATCCTGAAAGTGCTTAAAGATTAAAGCATTTATTTAAATAAAATCAGCTTATTAAATTCATGACTATTTCGGTTCTACTTGAATTCTGATTTATTACTTTATTGTTGCATTACCAAATTTATCAAAATAATTTTACGAAATAACTTATTTATTGGTCAATATATTTTTTTTTCATTTTGTTGTTTCTTGAGTTATTTCTTTGCTCTGCCATACATAACCTCCTTACTGCCTCCAATACCTCTCCTCCGAGTTCATATTCTTATAAAAGATTTGTCTTCGATCGAATGATACGCTTTCAAGAGTTTTCTTCAGTATCCGTGATTGGATGTATGCTTCAACATTTGTTGGCATTCCTAATTCTCTTATATGTCTCTTGTGGTAAATTGCCACCGCGCCATCCCATATCATTACGTAAGGAATTATTTTAGTTTTGCATTTGTATAAAAGACCGAGCTCATTTGCCAATAGATCATATTTTCTCGTTTTTTCATTCTCTACTACTTGTAGTAGGTCTTGATTTGTAATTCCGACTTCTATTAGAATGATCTCTCTCCTCTTTTAATCATGTATAAATATATAAGCCTGTTATTTGGATTTTTATGTCCGTTTTAATCCTTGTATCCACTCTGATTTCTGCATTATCATTTTCTATTATTTCTTGGACAGAGTGGGTTCGAAGTCTTTTTGCATTTTATAAGCCGTATTTATTGCACATTAGAAAAAAGAATATTACAAAGATAATTTCTAATTAAATCAGGAAATATCTTGAATACCCGGATGATATTGGTTAGGAAACAGAATCTTTTTTGTGAAAAATAATGCTAGCTTCAAAACTATATAAATTAATTTAAGGATTTGTTTTTAAATACTTTTGTTTTTCAGCTCTGGGTTTGGGGTAGCTTACAAGTTAGCTGTATCGCCCACTGGCTATGCTCGCTTCTAAAAACCAATATTTATATTAACTTGGTGAGTGTAGCATTGAATTAAAATAAAATAGATTAAAAAAATTGTTCTTGATGTTTAGCCTGACTACTCGTGACCTAAATCCTGCAACCGAATCAAACTCCGGAACCTACCAGGATAATACCCTTGCAAGCATTGATTATGGGGTTATATAGTATACGATTTTAACTGAGCTATTATGATGATTTATATAACGTTTGAGAGTTTTCTCAAACATTGTTTTGAGCTTATTCCACATACCCTTATGGGTCTGGAATCTTAGATACGAGCTCATCGACGTAATTTTGTTGATCGCCCTCTTAAACTCAATTATGAGAAAAATTTTATATTAATAGTTTTTAATAGAAGAACTTGATTTGGAAACAGTTTAATTCAAGAGACATAATTATAAATATTGTACTATATAAAGTTAAATTCATATACAATATATAATATTGAGAACAAATCATCTCGTTGAATATGTAATCTCATCCAATAGTTAAAACTTGAAAGAGAAAAATCTGAACTATTGAAGAGATTACCTATGACACAGAAAAGGGTACCTTATTCTGCAATCGCTCCTGAAGTAGCAAGTTGAAAATTATCATTAACCCAACAAAGATATAATTGATTCTCGTTTAGAATAGAGACGAAAACTGTTTTCATAATTTGTCTAAATATTGAATTCAGGCATATTCAAAATTGCTTAATCATATTAGTCCATTTCAAATAGCTAGATTTTTTATCTTTTAAATTCTTTATCTGAATTAATTCAAGAGAAAATTTGTATTGTTTCGATTCATAAAATTACTTCAAATATAAGTTAAGTATAGAACGATCCTTTTATAAATATATGAATTAGTTTTTAAACTGGATATATTTTCAGTCAAAAGATTATTCAGTGCTTATAAAGACATTTGATGAGAGAGTTTAAAGCGTCATTGATTTCATAAGGCGCAATAAGCAGCAAACTAAAAAAAATAGTTGTCTCAATAAATTTATTTATGATTTAAAATTAGTTTAAAATTAAGAGATTTTTTGATTTCAGGAGATTCCTAGATGCTTTTCTGCATTGTAAATCTTTCTAAATAACCTTGTAAATTGCATTGATAATCACATATGATTTTAATATATATGTGCTATAGTATCCAATCATGATTTTAATTTATTTAGATTTACTTCATGCGTTTAATAATTGACAGTTTTCAGAAAAAAAAATCAGTTTTCCCTTGTAATTTTATAGAGTCATTTTTAAAAACTACAATTTTATCAAAATATCTCAGCATATCAAAATTATGTATAATCGCAATAACAGTCAAGTGCTCGCATTTACCCAAAATATTTGTAATCAGTGTTTTCTCTGCACCCTTTTCCATATTAGCTGTAAGTTCATCAATCAAAAGAATTGGCTTTCCTCTGATTATCGCCCTGATGAATGATAACTTCTGTTTTAAAATATAGCTCAGTTGAGACCCACTTTCATCTATAACCGTGTCGTATCCAATTGATTTGAAATCCGAATGGATTTTAAAATTTTTGCAATTTTTATAGACCTCTTCATTTGATATGGAGTTGTCATAGCATCTAATATTGTCTATGATTGTTCCTATAAAAAAAATAGGCCTCTGTGGGATATAACTAAATAATTCTGATCTCGAAAGTGAATCCAAATTATTATTGTCTATTTTTATCATTCCTGAATATTTATTAAATCCCAGCATCAATTTTAACAATGTTGATTTCCCTGTTCCATTTTTGCCCGTTATTGCTATCTTTTCTCCTTTACTTATTCTAATGTTCAAATCATTAATAATCATCTGATCATTCCATGCAAAAGAAAGATTTGTAAAGGTTATTTCGGATCTAAACTCTGAATTTAGAATATTTTCACATTTATCAGAGAGTTTTAACTTGTCAATATCACTATTCAGCACATTCAAAGAGGTTGTATATATAATCTCTAAGCATTTCACAACGCTTTCATAGCCTTCTGCGGTTCTACAATATATTAGATAGGTTTTCACCATCATTGATTTTGAAATATTTTTTGTAAGCATTATGTGTATTAATACAATAATTGCCATTGTTCTAAAGAATATTTTAACAAAATTGATTATGTTATAAGCTGTCCAGTATAAACTAAACCAGAAAAGATATTTTTTCGACTTTGAGATTGAATTTTCTATCTCTTTGTCTACCGTATTATAAAGCTGAAAAAGTTCATAATTAGAAAGCAAATCGAAAATGTTCAATTTGTATGAATCAAAATAGAAATTCATATTTTTTTGTGTGATTCCTCTCAAATAGTTCAAAAGGTAAAGAAACATAAGAAAAAGAAGGAAAAGGAGAGATATTATGATTGTTGTGTGAAAGGATACGAATATTGCAATTTTATATAGTGCAAGAATTAAGAAAAAAAGATTTCTTGGCAGAGTAAACAAAAGATTACTGGTCAATTTTGATAAACAAAGAGCTCGTCTTAGAATTATACAGCTAACATCCCCTTTTAAAATGTATTTCCATTCAGTAAATCTTGAATTGATGAATTTTGAAAATTCTCCAACAAAGGCATTTTGAAGGGTCTCTGACTCGGCTTTTGAAATCTCATCTTCAATGAATAACTTAAGACTCATTTCCAGTATTGTGCAACAGAAGAAGGTTAGAAACATTAATCTATTCCGGCTATTTCCATCTTCAAACATATTAGCCAGGATTTCATAACTTGTGATTTCCATGATGTTTAAATAAATTTGGAGAGGAGCGGCAATGGCAGTTAAAACTTTCTTCTTTCTTGTTGAAAGAAAATGGTTTAAAATTAATGTTCTAATTTTTTTGATTTCTCCTTGCATTCAAATAAACAATATTTTTTTAATTATTTGAGAAGATTGCATGTTTGTTTGAAAAATACTTTCCTAAAGAAATGACAGATGATAGATTTTATTCAGTTAAAATTGAAATTAGATTTTACGGACAAATACTTCAAAGAAATGATAAGCATGGAATAATATTCCCTTTTATAAATAGGCAAATTAGGTTTTAGGCCATGCAGATACTTTTAATCTCGAATACTCAATTTTGAGCTTGTTTAGCTTTTAAAATATACATAAGGTTCTATTTAGGTGTATTAATATTAGAGGAACGATTAAATTCCTTTAAAATGGCTTTAGAATTTAAACAGCATAAATAGAGAGTGTGTTTAAGGTAAATGGGACATTTATTTGTAAACATTACGTATACGACTAACAATAATCGACTTATGGCTGATGCCGAATTTTCAATTAGTTCCTTCTAGAATTATTCTAGAATCAGGTGCTCTTTGATATTCGATTGTTAAAAATTAAATAATTAAGAGAAATTGATTTTTTAAAGAATTCTAACAATTTTTAACTTCCAAGAGAAACGACTAAAATAGGAAATTCTACATCCGAAAAATAATGTATTTAAAACTTTGATGACAATAAATCTATTTATAAGGGCAACTCAGGAATATCGTTTTGATGCAAATCCGGGCTATAATTTGTCAAGATATCTATCTGGCCAACTACCCAGTATCTTCTTTTACACATCCAAATTGATTGATTAAAGATATTCTCGCGAGGGTATTATTCAATATTCTTTCTCAGATATAAATATCATATCAAGGAGAAAGTCCATATTCTTTATATACTTTAAATGGCGTGATAATGTCAAAACAATCATAACCGTCATAAATGGATAACTATGGTTTTGATTAATATTAACCTTGTTGCCAGCAACTATATCTTTTTTTAGATTGATAAATTCTTGAGCTATACGAAATTCATGATTAGAAATTCTTTCTAAATTTAAATGACGGCGCCCCCTTTTATTCAGGCTAGATATTCTGGATAACACATCGGCCAATCATGGCATATTGTTTGAAGTAATATTAATTTTATTTTCAAGTATTCTTTGATTCAATTTCCTATTCGCCAATGTAATATTATTTAAAAGCTACTTTAATTTTTATGGTCATCATAATCGTGAACCTCTCCTTTTAACCCTGATAAAATAATTTTTTAATATTTCCCAGACGAAAGTTGCAAACATACGGTAAGAACAGAGGTTAAAATCTAAATATAAATTATCAGTGAGGTTCTTTGGCAGAACATGAAATGTAACAAACCGTGACTCGGTAGAATGATTGAATTCAAAAACAATTCACTGGAGTAAAAGTACGTCAACGACAGGATTCGAACCTGCGCACGTAAACGTATCGGTGTTCAAGACCGACGCCATAACCACTCGGCCACGTTGACAATATTCAAAAAAATTAAATAGATGTATAAAACTTATTGTAATCTGGAAGTATTTAAAATCTTCGCAATGCATTAGCAAATAGATCTTTAAGATTTAAAATTACAATTCTGCATAAACATATTGAAAATCTCATTTAATTAATGATTATATTAAAAATATTTATCAATAGACTTGACTCTGTTTAAGTTCCTCCTTAAACAGTCTTGAACTAAGAGAATTGCTATGAAATATGCCCCAAATAATAAGATTTCGAGAACCTAAAACTTGCTTAATTTATGGTTATTTCATTCCCTCATAATTTAAATAATTTATTTAAGAGCAAGTCTTTGAATGCGTATGCTTTAAACTCTGGTTATTTTACAAGCTAACTTTCTCACCTGCTTTCTCAATAGCTTCTTCAATATTTCTCTCACAACAACCTAAACTTAATTTTAATTCTTTCTCTGCGTAAAATATTTTGAAAAAAAATTAAAAACGGGGATGAGAATAAACCGTATTAATAAAAACAATTGATGATTTATGATATTTTACTTTAAACTTGTATCTTCTTGAGTTTTAGCAGAATAAGTGGCACACTGCTGAGAATACACATTAAATTTGTATCTATTAAAAATTTTTGCAATAAAAAAGCCAGAATAAGGAAATTCAATATTTCTGGGATCCTATTTAATTGCCAAAATACATGTTGATCGTTGCAGCCGAGAATTAGCAACATAATTTAAAGTTCAATAATACTAGAATCCGTATTGTGGAATGCAAATATTAAATCTTTGAATCTTCTCATTTAGAATATTAACATATATTAAACTATGGGAAATGTTTGATATAATAATTTACTTCAGGGTTTATTTTAGATTGTCTTTTATTTCCTTAACTCTGGCTCTAGCCTGCCAAGATAGCTGTCTCGTTTAAATAGCACCTTCAATCCTTTCTTTTCTAGCGCCTCTCAGTAACTAAAGATATACATTCGAGTGATTTCTTCAATACTTTCGATTGGATATAAGCTTCGATTTTTCTGGTCAAGCCAAGTTCTATATATGCTTTTTGCGACAAATTGCTACCACGCCGCCTCAAGTCATCAAATACGGAATAATCCTCAACTTACACTAATATATTTGTGCTACTTCGTTAGCTAGAATATCATATTTTCTTGTATTTTCAGATTCTAGATTTTGGAGCAGATCTTGATTAGTAATTCCTACTTCAATTAAAATGATATCAGGCCTCTTCATATCATGCACAAATATGTCGAGCCTATTTTGTTGTACCTTTGCATCGGTTTTATTCTAGATTCAACCCTAATCTCACTAAATTAATTGGTAACATGTCTTGGACAGAGTGTCCTCTGAATCGATTTACTACCATAATAGTGAGTATAATTTACAAATTATGATTTAATCCCATTTATTTCCATTTTTATAAAATTCAGACTTTCAGAACACATTTTTAATGCGAAATCTCCTTTTAAAAACATTCTTTGACTGAAAGATTTAAATGGAAAATTATAATACTGAATATCAATCAAAAAAGCGGGAGATATTAGAAAATTAACTTCAAACTTTCGATTCTCTCTCAAACACTTAAAATATTCTGCTTTTGAGTTTTGAAGGTGAAACTCTGAAAGATTAAGAGAAATTTTCCAAAGTGCAAAGCTTCTTTATTTATTAGAGATTATGGCAGTTTGGGAATGAAAGAAATAGAAATCAAGTTCTCAGACTCTCAAAGCTAGCCTAACCGATTTTCTAGTTTTCTACAAACACTTGGGAAAAGCACCACTTTGTAAAGAACAAAGATTTAATTGTCGAGCAGCCACAATTTATGTCGTGTTGGGGCAGCCCTTGCTTACAAGATTTCTTAAGCTTGCTAAGGAAGAACTGAATTAGATGTGAGACAAGAGATAGCCCTACAATCTTTTCATAAGGGAAGTTCTTGCTTTTAAGCTTGCGTTAAAAGATTGTTGGTTATAAGCAGCTATTCTTTCAAGTTCTCATGCATTAAGGGGTATCCGCTTACGATATTATAGGCAAATACATGCAGTGGTTACAGGCCAATAATTCGATTCAACGAATATAGGTGGTTCTTTGAAGAGCAAGATTTTTGATCAAAAAATATTTGTGTTTTATAAGGCAGTCTATTCATTATGCATGGTCTTACATCAGTCCTAAATCCCTTTTATAATCTGTATAAATATTTTCTATATTTTGGTGCCTGGAAGATTTACACCTTGACAGTTTGTGCTAAATTAATCATATTAAATATTATAAAAGAGAATAATTAAATTGCAATTTTGAAATTGGAGATTTTTGTTTTTAAGCTTGCCCAAGTTGAAAGAAATTTTTAATATCTCAATGATTTTGTATTATGATATATTTGCTAAAGGCTTCAATGAGTCTTGAAGGAGAAGTTAACTATTCTGATACTTAAAAGATGGATTAAAGGAAATATGAAAATCCGTCTGCATAATAGAGACCATATAAAGGCGGACTAATATTTTTAAAATTTTTTTAAAAAATCTAACTGGCAAATTTTCTTTATTCAAATTATTCTTTCTTTAAAGCTTTCTGGGACATACAAATTCTGCCCAATTTCTCCAATATTGTTTTTTTATTCTTTATGCATGGAGGAAATGGTCTAACTAATATTGTAACTAAAAATATAGTGACCATTACAAACAGGAAGATTTTGTTGAGGTAAAGCATGGCTTGGAAAATTATTTGTTTTTTATAATTAAATTCATAATTTGATTAATCAAAATGCAAACAATTCATTTGATATGTCAATAAATATGATAGGAATAATTTGATGTAGTTTGATTAAAAACACTCTTATTTTAAAACTAAATTCAAACTATCAATTATTGTTTAGAATAGAAATATAAATGTTAATTAAAACCATTCTTAAATTAAAAAAATGTTCAACGATCAATTGGTTTCTAAGAATAGAGACATAGTTAAATTAAAAACATTCTTAAATTATAAAGAATGTTCAGCGATCAATCGTTTGTTAACCGATGCAAGCTGGTCGATTAATTGAAATTATTTAAATTGCATATATTTATCAAGTTGTTGCATTTCAAAATAAATAACAATAACATAAAAGATATTGGCCAAATAGTTAGTTCTAATATTCTGAATTATTTTAAAAATAAGACCGCTCAAGGAATATGCTCTTGAAATATAACTCTTATTCTAGCCTAGAAATTGCAATGATGTATTTTGATGAAGCTTAATGAACGTAAAAATAGAGCATATTCAGTAATGTGCTAATTTAAAAGAAATATCCCTAAAAATATTTTGATAAAGAAATATTCTTCAATATGGTTAAAAATGTAAATTTAATTCCAGGAATTGAATTATTATTTCTCCTGTATTCAAGATTGAAATGCCATTTGTTGAATTTATCTCTTTAGCTTCATAAAAGTACTTGTAAATAGCCTGTAGATTAGATTGTAAAAATGTAGCAGAATATATGGCATTACACGAAGGCATGGCAATGATATTTAACCTTATATTATGTAATAAACATGGCTTTTACATTACCAAAAACTTAGACCTTCTATTCAAGAAATTATAGCAAATAGATCAAAATGAGTGAGAATAACTGCAGAAATTAAAATCTAAAATTATAGACTCAAATTATATGTTGAAATGAAGAAAGATGGAATTATTCACATAGAAACAAGTGTCACCAATCAAGATATTATATGACAAGTTGAAAATTAGAATTAATTCACAACAAGTATGCTTTTCTAAAAGTTTAAAAGTATGGCAATAGAAATTCATAGGAAAAGGTATTAAATTATTAGAAGTGATATATAAAGTTAAAATAATCATTCGAATATAGGTACAAAGATGAGCATATCAAATGATGAAGAATAATTACATAGGATATGAAGAATCGGATGCAACTAAATGTTGATGGTGGCGAAGCCAGAAACTTTTGTTTGGGCTAAAATTCAAGAAATGGCAAATATTCTCTTAAACTGTTTATGAATTTTTTTTACCATAAATCATATCTTTTAAAAAATTTAATTTAATACCCCGATAATAATAAAATATTATAAATATTAGCATATGTAAATAAGTTAACTTACAACTTGCCTAGTTGTCGTGAAAAATTGGTTTAAAAGTCGTTTTAACACTCTTCACTGCCGAATTTTCAAATCTTTCGGTGTAAATTGAAAGATCTTGAGAGGTTGAGCTACTAAATGCATAAGACTCTCGAATTTTCATAGTAGACCAGAGTTTCAGAAACCAGGATTGCGGTTTTATGAATAGCTGGTTTTAAAGCTGAATAGCACAATCGAGAATGAGTTGACTAATGAAAATATTTATGAAATAGACAAAATTTTTCGGATAATAATCTACAACTCTTGGGGATCTGAATTGTAAGTTTTGAGTTCACGGTAGGATTGGAAGTATAATTTATGGGCGGTAATTCGATCGTAAGGTGGCAATTATTGTAAAGCAATTCGTAAGTAATCTAAACTTATTAGGTATTGGAATTTTGTAAATAATGTTTTACATAAGAATTATCTCATTAAAATTCTTTGAGCGAAGGATTTCGAAATCAAACCTAAAAGTTCCTTTGTCTGTTCAATCTATATCAAATAATTTTGCAATATACGAAAAATTACAAGAAATTTTACATGGTGAATAAAGTGCAAGTAAGACGAGTTTTAGCTTCATTTCTTACGAATTAGATCTTCAAAAGTAATTTTAAGAAGTGGGAATACTAAAATGCTGGCCAACCAAATTTTGTGGGATCGGAAATATACCTTAAATATGAAGAATTAATTAATCCTATCAGAAGAGAGTTGAATATGAAGAAAATGGTATGATATAATTGAAAAAATTAAAATTAAAAGACTTAGAGATTCTACAAATATAATTGGAACAATAATCACAGATTTGATTTAGGCCCAGATGGCTTATTAAACTCTTATCAATCCAATGACTCTCAATGATCAAAAAATATAGATATTCTTTGGCTCCCGATATTAGCATCATTAAATAATATATTCTATTTGAATTAAAGAGGGATTTTATTGAGTAGATATAAAAGGAAAAGATTATATTGAAATGGTTTTAATCTTCAATTGCTTTTAACTCTTGAAAGCATATCATATCATTCGATTTCAGACGCAATGTCGTCGAAGAGGATATATTTGAAGGTGGAGTATCGGAACCAGTGAAGAGATTGGCTATGGTATAGCAAAGAGGATCTGATTCCACAATGACTCAAGAAGGAGCAAATTGAAAATTCTACAGTAACCTATAAATCATATATTTTCGATCATAAATATCTTCAAATAAGAATTGAATAGAATGATTAGCAGACCTAAATTATGTTAAATACATAATGTATGACAAAATACATACCACAAGAAATACTTGAAAGAGCTTGGAATCACTAGCAACATTGAAGCATATATCCAGTCTCGAGTCCTGAAGAAAACACTTGAGAGTGTCTCCTTTGATTATAGACGAGAACT
>JARJDX010094507.1:0-14841 GCA_030264735.1 Gymnusa sp. GC000175
CAGATGTGTGTAAGAAAAAAATAGACGTTGAGTAGAGTGGTGGTGAGAACGCTTTATACACAAGTTTGTTCGACTAACCTATCTCATAAAGCTGCATAAATGGAAGTGAAAATGTCTAGAGAGCCGCAAACGCCTGAGAAAAGAGCCGCATGCGGCTCTGGAGCCGCAGTCTGCCGACCGCTGGCCATAGAACATTGATGACATGATCGAAATATGCAATAATATTTTCAGTTACCAGTTTTCAGTCTTTCAGTCAGTTTTCGTTATTTGATCTCATTAAGTATCTTAATAATCTTCTTCAGCAATACATCTGAAATACATCAATGTAGCGTTTATCAGTTTGTTTAAATGCGGCGCAGAGAAAGATTGAGAACATCACTATTTCATCACTATTATCTTTTCTGATATCACGACTCTTCCATATCTTCGTTATTTGGTAACGGCAGTATTGGCAGGTCTTCTTTTTATTTTTTCGTTACATCCTTCTGTAGTGGTTGTTAATAAAGAACCCAGGTATATGAATTGTTTCACAACATATATGACATTTATTTGTTTAACTTTTGACCTACTGTTGGTTGGTCTGTCAATAACCATTATTTTTATTTTCCCCTTATTTATTGTTGGTCCAGTCTCATTACTTGCATCTTCAACTTTTCTCAGATGCTCGTATCAATTCTAGCTTGGGGGGTAGCCAACAGGGCGGTACGTGACGTTTCGGCTTTGGTCACCTCGGCACCGAAACGTCCAGAGCCAAAATAACCGAAGCCGAAATGTCTCACTGCCGAGTTGACCAAAGCCGAGGTGTCCGAAACGGAGCTGTACGGTGCCGAGGTGACAAAGCCGAAGTGTCCGTGTCCGCCAACAGGGTGGTATCTACTGCATAACTCTGATTACTAATTTTTTCTTTTTCCAATGAAGATGCATCACTTTCAGGCAGTTGTCGCTTTAAGTATAAAGTATTCTCAATGCGCGTTAAAAAGTTAGTATGGTACACCTAAGTCTTGCTAGGTGCTGTCAAATTTTATGCCATCGTACACAGTCAAAGGCTTAACTTTAATCTATAAAACATAAGTACGTGTTCATGTTATACTCTCTTGATTTTTCAATTGTTTGGTATTCAGTATTTGTTCTCGAGTACCTCGGCCAGAAACAAAACCAGCTTGTTGATATGGTATTTCTGGCAATTACTCGTGTTTAATGTAAAGTAGAATTTTGCAGGTACGGGGAAGAATAGCTATTGTGGCTTCAGCTCCTTTTTTGTGAAGAGGTATTGTATACCGATGTTGTCCAGTCTTCTGACCAGCTACGGGATTTCCATACTATTCTTTTGATGTTATCAATACTAGAGGATTTATGAGACATTCGTTTTCTTGCTGCTGCTCTTACCAAGAATACTGTGTTCTTGACCTATGTTTATTGTTGCTTCACATGTGATAGCTCCCTGTATATTTTCTTCTTCTGCCATTAGTTTTCTACAGTGTGTTCTCCAACGTTCCAGTATCTCTGTGGCAATTAATAAAGATCTTGTGACATGCCCGAAAGATTTTATAAAAAGAGTACTTATCAAATTTTTATTGACATTCCGAAAATTAATTGTAGATAAAAATAAATTTAAAATTAGCGCCTAATCCTTATGAGGAAAATTATTTTTTTTTATTGTATCTTTGGGCGCAAAATTTTTGCTTGTTTGCCCAATAATTTTTCTTAAATATTTTTTTACCCCTTTAAAGAGCATTTAATTTGGCCTAAATTAATTTTAGTTTCCAATATGCAACTAACTACATGTACTAAATCATGCTTTACCTATTTTAAATTATTAAATAAGATTTTTGGAAAATTTAGCATAGAATTAAAGCATTTATCATACAAATGTAATCAGATAGTGACTACTAGTGATGGTCCCGGGTTAGAATACCGGTGTAAGTATGCATTATTTGAGTAAAAGTTTATTTATAGTGGTGATTGGAAAAAGGGCTATAGCTATAATATTATTAAAAAAAAACAAAAAAAGTAGAGTTAAATAATGTTTAAATGCTGGTATAAAAATTTCATAAAATTCCGTTTCAAATTTCAACATCTGTTATTTCTTTTCATAAGTAAATTGCGTTTGTGTGGTCTGAAATATGAATGCTTTCTTTCAGGGTTTTCCGAATAGGCCAGCACAACCCACTACTCCAAATGCACACGCTCCGGACCAAGCGGTAAGTTTCAAATCGACATTAACACCCTCCAAAAGTTATGTTGTCTTAATATTTAACGCAGGTGGATTAAGATACTTTATAGCCCTAAATAAGCAACCCTGCTTACTAAGAGCAATGAGCAACTTACATAGTAAATATTTAATCTTGCACTAAGCACTATCAAGTCAAAGTCAGTTTGCATTATAATCTTTAAATATTTTTAATTATTTGAGGAATTTGTTTTTACAAAACCTTAAAATGTAAAAGAGTTTATTAGTAAAAATGGGCGGTAGTTCTAAAAACAAATGCCATAGTTAAATTTTTGTTCTAGTATTCTCTTGTTTTGGAATAAATGGAAAGTATATTCCGGCGAATAAGATTAAAAACCACAAATCACTATAAATTCGGGTCGACCCGATGCAAATTTATTTCCAAAGCAAGCAAGTGGGCTTAAAAAATTGCACCTTGTCTTATGCAGAGATCGTATTCCACACCTTAATATACGGTACTTTACTTTTATTTCAAAGCAATGGCGTACTGGGACAAAAATTATCATGGCATTATTTTTTAGAATTACAGCCCATATTTACTAATTTACTAAAAAAAAACACCGGAGAAATTTGAGGTGTCCCTTCTGCCATTTAAAAATGGACACGATGTTAATAAATCACTTTTTTTTTTGTAAAACCACAGGATTAAAAATATAAGTATCCAAATAAATAAAAATTACTTACATTTAATAAATAACAACAATTTTTATAACAATCACTCACTTTTTTTTACTGTATTTTATTTTCCAAAAATTTATTAGGAAACAACTTGTAAAGACCTCGACACCCGTGAGACTGACTGATCGTTTAAATTATATCTAACATGCACCCAACCATTATTCATATCATAAACCATAAAACGGCAATAAAAATCATATGTTGATAGATCTTAAACACCACAGGTGCATTTTTATAAACAATTACGCATAAAAATTCTTTAATTTTCCATGTTTCTGCCAAAATTATTTTAATTAAAACTTAAAGACTGCATTTTAATAAAAGATAAAAGCTTTACTCAAGTATGAGAATTTTTTATCTCTTCAGCCAGTTTTAGACAGAGTAATTTATTTTCAGGCGAGCTTGAGAGCGTTCTTGGGTAAAAAAAAAAATAAATACAGAACGTCTCTCGCCTAAATTTTAATTTTCATGTTTAATGAAATATACATAATGTTTGAAATCATTTATATACTTATCACTGTGTTATATCAATAATAAACTTTTAAGGCTTAAATTTTATAACATTATAATAAAAGGGTTGCTCAGTGGTAGAGTATTCAGTTTATAAATCAGAAATACGGGTTCAATTGCTGGGAGCTGGAAGTCCTAGCCTGTAATTCATTCATTTGCCAGGACGGGAGCAACTTCCCAGAGTAGGTTGGCGTATAATAATGAAATAATAACACCGAATTATATTTATTCAAATAATATATATGCATTTTGTTTCGAAATTAATCGATTCATGTTATGAATAGTAAATTGCAGATAATTTCTTTTGCCGCTGTGCTGCCTTGGTACCGCGCCGCCTCGGCGTCTTTATAAGCAGTGTATGGCTGTGTTTAAACATTTCGATTTGCGCACTTAGATTTAAACAGTTTTACATGTGCTTGGTGTTTCTGAAAAAAGTTGGACTAGGCACTAGGTTAGGTTACCTGGCACGCCAGAATTTCAAAAAGTGAACATTTTAAAGAATTGGCACGCGAACATTTAAAGGGTCGCCACTTAAATCTTTATTTGAAAAAATTATAACTGATGACCCAATAAACCAGTAGTTGACAAACTAACACGCTCAGGGGTTGCCTTATGACCTTTTAGGTATTTTGCATTTTTTTTATAAAAATTTTATTAAAAACTTCGAAATTTGTACTTGAAATTTTTTTAACATTGGCTCATGCAAAATTTTAATATATTTTGTTTTATGTATGTTAAAAACACAATTAAAATATTATGCTAATTCAAATGTAAAATTACATTTTTATAAAACTTATTAAAAAAACGTTTGCCTTGAGATGTGTCGTAATTTTTAAATTCATATTTGAAAACTAGTTTTTTTTTGGCTAGTTAACAGAAAATTTCATAATATTTGCATTTGTTTAGGGCAATTTACCCCATTTCTTCGACCTTTAGGTCACTCAAACTTTTTTTGCCTTGCCCTGTACTCTTTCTCTAGTCTCAAATATTCCTTTTTACCAGGGGATAAAACCCAAGAGCATAAAGTTATGTTTTAAATTTTTTTTTTATATATTTACATTTATCAATGTTTTTTTGCTACTAATTTGATTTAATTGTTTTTATTTGTTTGTAAAATATCAAGTTGCAGTTTATTTTGTAGTTTTTTAACATTTCATACGAATTAATTAAAAAATTGTAATTCTCATATAAAATTTTTAAAACCAATTAGTGCGAAAAAATTTTTGTAAAATATTTTTTTGATTTTAATTAATTTTGCGAATTTTAATAAATCTGATGATTAAATTAAAAAAAATGCAAACCCCGTTGAAGATAAAATAATTTTGCTGCAAAATGAAATTCCAAAAATTAATTGAAATAAAATCCTAACAAAGGACAATTTGTAAATTGAAAAAAATAGAATTTTATTGAGTTTTAAAATGTGATTCAATTTAATTGGACCCCCTACTTATGTTTTTATTAATATTTTTTTTATATAACAAGGGTTGCTGTTGTATTTCAATTGCTTTTATGATAGCTCTTTTGACCTCCCTCTGAGCACGTGCCCCTTTTCACCACGGGGTTTTTAAATAGGGTGTAGTAATGCTGCCGGCTTGAATAAACATTAATAAAAATGAATACGGAATAAATTTTATATAGTTTCTATCTATAAATTTTAGTAGCATGTTGTAATTATTATTTATTAGTGTGCAATTTCTTGCAATTTAAATTCAAAAAGTTACAACCGCAATATTTGTTTTATGGAAACACAAAGGATACATTTGCATGTTGGTTAGTTAGTTTGTACATTTTGGGGGGCCCATTAAAGTTAAATAATTGTAATAATATGTATGTGTGACGTCAAGCTTGCTTCCCTAGAACCCAATACGCGGAATTAGTTGGCAATCCTACTGTGATTTTTTTTCATAAAAAGTTGGCAACCCTTTTTATGTTTGAAGAAAAACAGTTGGTAACTTTAGAATGTTTTAAGCTTTAAAACATTAAAGAGTTTAAATTTACTGTTAACTCTAACCTATTTTGATAAAATCTCCAATGAACTTGTAATAGACTAGTTTTAAGTTGGCATAAAAATGTCATTCTTAAAGTCCATATTTAAATTTAAGAACAAATATGTACATTAGTAAAATATACGCAAAGTTGGCAGTACTGTTCGTCAATTTTAAAAACAAATTTAAGTCCAATAATTCATTATCCCTTTATTACACTTGCAGGATATTTTGCATTTTTTTTTGTTTAATTGGCAAGGCTTTAAGATAAAAAAAAATTATTTATATAGTTGGCAATAATACTACAGTTTTTAGACTTTCAAATTGATAAGTATTCAAAATTTGTGCACCATAAAAAATCATACGCATACTGAAGTTGATGAGATTACAAAAAGCATTTTGTTTTTCCAACTTCATGCATTATAACTGTGAACACGTGAGATTGACAACACTAAATTAACGTTGGCAACCTCAAAGTTGCGCCTTGCGAATGCTTTCTGCAGTGGCGAACGAAACCAGTAATACTACGTACTTAAACCCAAAAGTAGGAAAATTTACATAAATTTAACTCATGAAGCTTACATTCTAAATTATCAACCTATTATCGTAAAATTGGTAGTACTGGGCTTGTCACTGAAGTAACAAATAATTTTCGTAAAATTACTGTACTGCTCGTATATTTTGAAACGCCCTATAAAAAAATCATTCTCCTATTGAAACATTTGCTTGTTATGAATTAAAACTTTAAAACAATTTTTCTTGATGAATTTCCTGCGTGTTAACAGCTTTATTTGCTTGAAAATCTTAAAAAATATATTTATGTTTACGGCGGATAGATAAATATAATGCAAATTTAAATCTCCCGCAAAATTTATTATGCGAATTCAACGAGCATATCATAACCTCTAATTTCTTTGTTTTTTTAATGGAAAAAATACATTTTATTTTTACCATCATAATGTAAAAATGTGTTATTAAACATTTTACATTTCCTTATTTTATTTAAACAATTATTTAAAATTTGTATACGTCGTGCAGTATAGCTTGATACTTGGGGGTGCAGTGTCGGAGATTAACCCTATTGGTGCTTTCTGAGAAAGTACTCGTTTCTGGAGTGAATATGAATAAAAATGAATTTTCGAATTTTTCGTATAAGTATCTCTTAATAAATTTATTATTTGCTTTCTGTGCTTCTCAAGTATATAGCTACGTTGCGCGACATCTACATTTATTAAAATTTTTATTTAAAAAAATGCTAAATTATACATAATAATATTTAATTTTTCTTGATTGAGCATTTTAGTGGATAATGTAAAAAAATCATGAAATGCGCATCTCTGACGGTGTTGTGCACATACGACAAATGGTTTGGTAATATGGGTTATGTTTGTGGAGCGGCGCCCTCTGTCGTATGCCGATGCAACGAGTAAAGTTAGGCTAGCTTTGCGGATTTCCGTACAACTCCGGGTAAAACCATCATTTGATTAAAAAAATAAATGCAATTTATAAAGTACTTGATAAAACATATAAAAATACAAGCAAACAATATTTTAAATGTAACTTTTTGTGCAGTAGATATAATAATAAATTTGTAATATTTACAAGCGCAGAATATCTAAATAAATATTTGAATCACAATTCAGCAGCAATATAATTATTATAAAATAAACACAGATTTTTTTGTTAAATAAATTTACAAGGATATACTGATGTTGTATTATCAAAGAAATAAGGAAATTTCCAATATAACTACATATTTTTTTTTGTTTTTATTCGATCCTAAAATATTTAAGCGGTTTTCACTTTGTTGAGCCCAAATGGAGTAAAACACTAATAAAATATGCAACACCTTGATAAAAACAAGCTACAAAGCAAATTTTTAAAGCATAAACAAAATATTTATTAAATCGATTATTTAATGGATGAATAAACAATAGAAGGAATTCAATAAAAGGCAAATTATCTGTAATACATAAATAGCACATGCAAATCTATTTATACGCATTGAAATGTGAAAAAGTTATTTACACATTTTATATTCAGATTTTCATTTGTCTATTCACGCAGAATAAATTGCTTTGAATTCTTTTTATAATTATTTTTCAAATATTTCCACAACGATATCAATTATTCATTTATAATTTTGCATTTGATAAGCGTAGATGGAGAAACAAAAAAAATTAAGTAGACACTAACAAATTTGGAAACTAAATAAAAATCACAATAGGTTTTAAATTTTGAGTATTAACATATCCATTTAAAAAAAGTAAAAAAGTTAAATCGTCTATTGTGTGCTTTGTTATTATTATATTTTGATATAAATGTTTTTAGAATTTCAATATTATTTGAGGAATATTTCTACTTTGTTTTAAATAATGCTTTGATGTCAATTTTATTATATTTTTATACGCTCAATTTCTTTATTGTTTGTTTGAGTTTCCGTTGTTAGTTTTTAGTGATTTAATAATTTTATATTATAAAATTATTATTAAATAAACAGATTACAGCATGTAAAAATATTTAAATTTATTGTTTATAAAATTTAATCAAAATATTTGGAGTGTTATATAATTAAAATATATCCTACATCAGTGCTGTCCAACTTCTATAGAAACGCGGGCCATTTTTTCTTTTAAAATTCTTTCGGGGGCCACAAAAAAAAGGAATAACTAATTGAAAACTCAAAAAAAAATATTTTTGGACAATAAAAGGTACATTTCGTTAATTTAATCTTAATTATTACATTTATAAATTTATAACTTGATTTTGTTCGCGGGCCAGAAAATCCCGCGTGCCGCCAGTTGGACAGCGCTGTCCTAGATGAAAGCTGCTGCTACTACGATTTGCAGCTACTTTATTTTTATAAACTTAAAATAAAATATTTATGCATTAGAACTGTGGTTTTTAACCAGTGGTCCGCAAATGAACTCTTAGGAGTGTTTGCATTAAGTTTCGTTAACAATATTGCTAGCTAACTAACACTCTACGTGATTTCATTGTCAGGTGTTGAATAAACACTTGGTTTAACGCATACATTCTTAAAGACTCTTTAGGACGTAACGTTTTTTAAATCCACATTATTTGTAAAGAACGGTTTCAATGTTAACCTTGTAGAGGTAACAATTTCATTTTAATATACGACGTACTATATTCCCTTTCGTACATATGCACTTAGTTTTACATTTAGGGGTTCTGCTAAATTTCTTGAAAGTTTTTGGGGGTCCGTCATTGCAAAAAGATTGGGAAAAAACTGAGACAAAGCTGATGTGAGTGGAAGATCCAATCATAACTCACAAAGTTGTTTCTTCTTCTTTGTATGTTTTTTTTTGTTGGAGGGTGTAAAGAAAACCGCAAAAAATGTAACGTAAAAAGGGATTTGATGTAGCCATTTTTGGAAGAAATTGTCTTTTAGTTCCATTTTTTTTTATTTAGTAATACATTTTTCATTGTATAGGGTGTTTATAAAGGGCCCGACAATTAAAATCCTGCTAACCAAAATGCCGACAATTAAATAAAAGAAATTTGGAGTTCGACGCCCTCCCCCCAAAATAAATAAGAACACGCAAGGAAAATTCAATTGTCATGAAGCCCTATATTATAAAATAGAAGACTTTCAATTAGAGCAGCTTAATGTTGAGAATAGAGCGAACTGTCTTATTCGTGACAAAAAAAAACGTGCATAGAACGAATATATTTAACGAGAAAATATATTAGTGGTAAAAAACTGTAAGAATTTACGCTTATTAAAAAATATAATGTGCCAAAAAGATCTCTTTCGTCCTAGTATGCTTTTCGGCCTTAAAATTCAGATTAAAAAACATCTTCTTTTTGGGCATGGTGTATACAAATTGATTTACAAAAATTTTGTATTTTATACTTATTAACATCTAAAACTGGATTACAAATTTAAAAGTTTTTATATTTCAATTTATAATACTGGATAATCAAATATGAAATACCAGTAAGATATTGAACTAAGACTAAGATAAGAAATAACCAAGGCAGCTACTAGGCATCTGCTTAAAAAAATTACAACGATAACCGAAATTCTGTTGGCCATTGCGCTGATTTTCTATTCAAACCAAAAGAAGCGAATTAGAGGTCCTAGCCATATTTTTAAAATATTTAATGTTAAAAATATCCAGGAAATTAAATATTTTATGAGTAATTTTTATTAATGTGAAAAAGTAAATTAAATTTTTTTTGTATAAAAAAATTTAATAAAAATAATGATGCAATTAAAGTCGTAATAATTAAATAAATAATTACAAAAAGCATAATTTTTAATTATTTATATCTTTATGTAGTTATAAAATTAAATATTTAAAGTAAAAAAATTTAGGTTAAAAAAAGTGATAAGTAATTTGTTTTTTTAATGTATTTAAGTAAACTAACTGGCTTTTGAAAATATCTTCTGTGTCGTTTTGAGGCTCTACTCTAAAGCCCTCGGGCCAGCTGCGGCTTCCTCCAATTCTTTTTGTTTTCAGCAATACTCCAATTAGGATTTTTATTTCCTCTATCATTGGTCTTTCTCTTCCCTTTGTATTTGCACTAATCGAATGAAGATAAAAAAGTGTGTGAAGGATTTGGGGTCTTCCTCTATTGACATGCGTATAACATATCTTATTCATTATGCCATTATGTATCTCAATCTTACGATGATTTCCCCTTGCTATTTGTTCATTCTTCTTATTCCATCTTCTTTCCTAATTAGACCAAACATTTTTCTTAATATTTTACTCTCGAAGATACTGGTACGTTCTTTTCTAATTCTATCATGTCCCATGTTTTCACCTCCATATGTCACAACGGATCTAATTAGCATTTTGTGTGTAATTTTTTAGTTTTTCCCATTTTGACATCATCTTCGATGTCAATGCCGAATCAGCGTTAATCGAAGTAGCATTTAACGTGGTCTTACTGTAGATTTTTGTTTGGCGTAGCTTTTTAAAAAATGGAGGTGTGGTCACCACACAACTTTTATTTACTAATTTGAGATGAACAATGAGTTCTTAATATGTTAAATTTTGAAAAAAATGATGGGAACAAAATTTGTGCAAAATTTATTTTTACACAATTTTGTACTCTTATGTATATAAACTCAATAGATTTTGAAAATATTTACAAAAAACCTAAAAACCTTGCCAATAAACTACCATTTCCTATTTTTGGATTTTAGCCAAAAGTCACTAGGACCTCCCAATTTTTGTTAAAAGCTTAAATATGAATTTTCAGGACAATCAGTTTAGCCGTCTGGGCTGTAGAGAGGACACAGACAGACAGACACACAGACACCACTTCGAAATCAACTTTTTCTGAATGAGGAAGGTCGAAGAGGGATATTTCCGCATAAATCTCGATTTTGAAAATTGTCGCGATTACTTATACTTTAATGTACTTTGTACATGAAAGTAAAATGAGATTTTTTTTTTAAATTTTTTGGGAGAAACTTTTTAAAAGTCACATTTAAAAAACTTTTTAAAATAGAAATTTTTTTAGTAAAAATTTTCAAAAATCAGATTTGTTTTGAAATTTTTTTTCTAAAATGAAAATCTTTAGAAGATCTATTCAAATTCTTAATAATTTAGCAAAAATAATAATTGAAAGCGTAGATTTACTTTTTCGTTATGTATTTTAAACTAAATAATAGGACGACGTATACAACCATTCATACACAATTATGAATTCCACTTATGTTCAAGCAAAATATTCTTGCCATACACAGAATCGCTGCGTATTGTAAAGCTGAGATACGCGAATCTAGCATTCAGAATCCACGTGTGACGGGCTCTTGCAACAAATAACACCATTCATAAAAAAGAAGAAATAACGATAAAGCAAAGGTGATGATAAAAAGTAAAGCTGAATCTGAGATACACGAATGTCGAATTCAGAATCTACGTGTGAAAGGGGTTTTAGGTATCCACAAATTGGCTACTAGAATATATTCTAATTTATATTTGCTTTTAAAACGATTTAGATGAAAATAAAAAATCTTTTCGTTTCGTATTTTCTTCTCTTCGTTATTTCTTCTTTTTTCAGTAAATGGTCTTCTTATTGTGGTGTAGAATGTCCAGAAATGAGCCTGGTTTACATTAGTTTTGCCTTTTAAAAGTAATAAAATTAACCATTTACTTGTCTTTTTCTGTGTGTATTTGTAGGCGGCCAGTTTTTGTTATTTTTCTAAATATACTCCTTCTCATAAGATAATCTTCTTGCAGGTCATTACGCATTGTAAAGTGGATACAACTTCCCTATGGGCCTTTCTATTATTTTTCTTTTTTGTGGTACATATGCGTAAGTCTTTCCGGAAGTAATCTTAAAGGTCGAACAAAATCAGTTGTTCTACTTCGATTTAATTCGTCAATGACACGCCTATCTCTTTTCTTTACGACTTCACTATGCACGTGATCGAGCAGGGTAGGTTTACAGCGGCGTCTGCAGAAGTTGCTCCCATTCTATGTTTTATTTTAGGCGTTACGGTCCAAATTTCTGACTCAAACATTCGCAGCGTAACTATAAACAAAGGCCGCAAATAATTGAGCTTGGAATCGGAATGAGATGTTTTTGTTCCATATAATTGAGTACGGTTGAGTTTAGCGATATACATATAAATCTTTTTTTTTATATTTTTGGTCCATATAAGGCTAATTGGTTAGTGGTGCAATTCTGTGCAAATCGCTATATATATATGTATGTATATAAAATAGGCTATAGGGTCTTTAACTGCTTTATATACCTTGCAGAGTTATGTATCGCACAGAACTGCATCACAAGTTTATCTTGAATATTTTGCTAAAAAAGTAGGTATGATCGGGTACCTATCATTTTAATCCATAACGTCCTTTCCCAAATTTCGTCTTATAAGTTCATTAATTAGATTTTATTTTTTTGCGATAATTTTTATTAATTATAGCTTCTTTGCGTTTTTTTAGATTTGTGTACTGTTAAAAATTTTACAAAACAAAATAAATTGCATAAACCAACTTTTCGCTACATTGAAGTAGAACCTCGAGCATACTACAGATCATTTTAACCTTTTTTTTGTAAATAAATGTTTCTTTAAAATCTAAGATAAAGAAGGGTTAATAAAATTAAAAAAAAAAACAATCTAGTTATCGAAAGACTTATACAGGATGTTTATAAAAGACTCTTAACTTAACTTTAATGTTTGTCTTGTAGTAAAAGTAGTAGAAGTCGTAGAAAAATAATTTATTTTATATAGAACTAAATAAAACGTCATGTTTTACTACAAGCAAGTATAAATGATGAAAAAATCATTGCTTGTAAAGAAATTAATAGTAACATAAATTTCATTCATCAAAAATGTTTATTATCAAAGTGTGAGAAAAACTAGGAAATGGTTATTTTACGCGTATTTTGTAGGATGTGTAAATATATAGGTCGTTTCGACTCAATCGTTAGTAATTTATGATGGCTGTCAATGAGTGATGTTTATATTTAACGCGCGCGCTTGGTTTAAAAATAGCTATTTTAATTCGGAAGGAAATCGTTAGATTTATTTATACAGATATGATAGACGGAAATAAACACTATGATAAAAGTTTTGTTACGTAACTGGCTATATAATTAGACATGTTCTTGACCTGTGAGTATCGTAATAATAATACGCGGTAGACACCACGTGTTTTGTCAAAGTGGGTGGAAATTGCCGGTAAAGTGGGGAGCTGATATGCGTTTTGGTGGGAGCATAATCATAGCTCGATTTATGCATAATTCTTAATCAGTGTCGTGACATATCCCGAAAGCTAATTTTATATTGACTTCATTGCACAAAGTCAAGTGCATTTACTACGAGGTGTCAGTTATTATCATAACAGATAAAAAACTCGTATAATGGCCACAGATTACAATTTGTTTACTCCTTCTTAACATTTATCAAATTTGTGGATTACATAAAAACTCAATTTTTTTTAACGCAAATTTTTTTTAATTATTATAATAATATGCACAAGCTATACACAAATCGGACTTTTATTTGTAATATTATTGTGTCTGCACTTCTTCAAACCGTAAACAACTCGTAATGAAACCCAACCTCATTTATTTCTTCTCGGAAAATTTTGTTATGAAAAATATTATTGCGAGAATCACACTGAAAATATAAGGAATTTTTCAATAATGGAATACCTAGATAATGATTTCAGCATAGAAAATTTGTCATTGCAACAAATTGTATCGGACTTCTGGGATGCAATAAATTCTTGGAATGCGAAATACGAGGTAAACAGTTATTTTTATTAAAAATATTCGACATTTAAAATATTTAATTTGGAAGGTTATTTTGTATTATATTATTTTAAATAAATCACAAAAACACAAAAAAATATTTTAATTAATTGCTGCATAGCTCATTTAATTGTTATTTTATAAACAAAGAGTAATAATAGAAAATAGCATTTAATTTATTTTAAAATTAATTGGAAAATCAATCAATTTTGAAATTTTTATTACTGGCAAATCTGTAGTATCATTGAATTATAATCTACAAAAACATATTAAATTTATAAACCTCTGATTAACCCAATTTTAAAATTAATTCCAGCTTAATTTATTAGAAAATATTCGTTTTAAAATAATATTTTTCATTATTTTAAATAAATAAAATAATAAATTAAGAGATATTTTAAACTAAAAGGTTTACAAATTTTATTTTAAACTAAAAGCTTCACAAATTTTTGATAACAGGTGTTTCTTTAAATTCTAAACAAAAAACTTTATTTCAGATTTACCATGACCTCCACCTTCTTTGGTTTTTATAGCAAAGAGTTGAATCCCGAAAATCGAATAAAAAGTAATTTTAACTGTGCTCTTTTCTTAATTTTCGTTCTATAGATTTGTTAATTGGTAAAAGGATTTAATTTTTATTATATTCATTAGTCATAACCACCTAGATACAGAGCGTTTTATTTTTTATTTTTTTTTATTGTTTATTATTAATTCAAAGAAATTTAAATTTTCAAAATCAAAATTTCCTCATTTGCTTAAAATTTTTAATAAAATAAAATAAATACAATGTACGTGGCAAGCTAATTTTTTTTCGTTATTATTTTATTCGTCATAAAATTATTTGTAATAATATGAAATGAGACAAAATTTTGGATCCAAAAATTAAAGAAACCCAACAGTTATTAAAAGTAGTTATTCAAAATTGCAATAAAAAAAAATGGACGTGTGGTCACCACATGACTTTCATTTACTAATTTGAGATGTTTTTTGGGTTAACTGAAAAAATAATAGGAACAAAATTTGTGTAAAATTTATTTTTAGACACTTTTGTACTCTTATGTTTTTTTTTATAAACTCAACAAATTTTGAAATATTTGCAAAAAACCGAAAAACCTCACCAATAAACCACCACTTCCGGTTGGTGGATTTTAACCAAAAGTCACTGGGACCTCCCAATTTTTGTTAAAA
>JARJDX010094535.1:0-10122 GCA_030264735.1 Gymnusa sp. GC000175
TTACTCTAGTGGTTCGGAATTCACGTTAAATTGTAGGTCCACCTGTAATATAAGTTACCAGCATTACAAACAGAGAAGATGATTAATACCAGCAGTGGTGTTAACATGGCTGCATATGGTGGTGATGATGAATCAAACAAGTAATTTTCTTCGCAAAATATTATTAAAACACGATAAAGCTTAGCCGTGTTCAAAATGGCTTATTAGCTCGTAAGTTTCTTACAAGGGACGCCAAAAAGGGATTTGTTCCATATTCCCAAATTTTAGAAAAAAATTACAAACTTACACCACAATTTTAACTTTGGTTATAAGTTGAGGTTAGCAACCTACCCTTTGTAAAATCTGAAAGATGTACACACAACTATTACCCCGGATACTGGACGGACCACACGGAGCAAAATAGAAAAAGTTTATAAAAAATGAATATAATACGACATTGATGCTAAAAATAACATCCTGAAATAGGAAATACCAAGAAATAATTTTAGTAATTAAGAAAACATTAAATAGACCTTTGTAGAATCTCAAAAGCATAGAAGAAAGGTACAATTCAAGGTATGAACCGAAATGTTTTGGTACCGAGCTGTCACGGCGCTGAGTTGACCAAAGCCGAAACGTCCAGAGCCGAAATGGCCGAAGCCGAAATGACAAGAGCCGAAACGTCCAAAGCCGAAATGTCTCGTGCCGAATTGTCACAGTGCCGAGGTAACCAAAGCCAAGGTGTCCAAAGCCGAGTTGTACGGACCGAGTTGACCAAAGCCGAAACGTCGCGTACCGTTAATAAGTCTAGCATAACTTGACTGTTTTCTATATTCTTCGCCTGGGTCCACATTGTGAACCTTTCTACTTCTTTCTTACTTTTTTGTACTATTTAAGAAAAATTACCTTTATGATTTGATTATTTGTGTTAAGTTTACTCTAGAAATCTTCTAGCACTAATAGCTAGCATGTTCTATCTTTTAATCCATTTATATGTTATTGCTGATCCTTGCATTTTCCTTACATATTCCTTTATATTATTTATGTCCTGTATCATTTTTTAATTTCAACAGCTCTTTTTAGTAAATTTTTTATTATGTTTTATCTCTGTTATATCTTTTAACAATTCTTTTATCATTTACGTATTTATTATTGGCACTATTTATTTTTAGCCACATTTGTTATTTCTTTATTATAAAATTAATTTTTTTAATTTTCCAAAAGCAAAAATATAGAAATCGGGCAATTATTTTTTGAAAAATCATCAGTTTCGTCGTTTTAGGATTTTCTGAGTATTGACCATTTTTGTCATAAAGACTGTGTGTGTGTGTGTATGTGTATGCAAAACGTAATTGCAAGAACATTTTTTTAATATGTAAATTAATGCACAAATTTTACATATTTATAAGCTTTTTATTACTAATCCATCAACAGGTGATAATTTAAACGAAAAATTAAAAAAGTTTTGAGGCAAAATACACGTAATGCAAGCATATTATTTATTTTTTGTCGATATAAACACCTCTTTGTATCATATACAATGTCTACCATTATCACATTTGCAATGAAGAAAATAAGACTTTAATCTTCTATTGCGTTTAGTGTTACGAAATAAGAAAGGTGAAGGTGGTCCACGTTTTAACTTATTTGAAATAGAGAGTGCGTGCTGAAGTGTCCCAAACAGAGCTTTATGTGGATGTCTGAAAAAATGCGTTCTTTACATTCGAATGCAGCTGCTGTGTTGAAAAAAAATCGACCCCACGCGTTACGTTTGAAGATTAAGTGACATTTAATATGTTATTAACGTCTTGGAAATGTTGGTAGAAAAGTAAAAAATTAAAAAAAGCGAATAACATCTGCGCCGGCGGTTGGAAATTGTTAATTCAATTACGCTTTTTATTTTGAATGGAAAAGTACATCTGTTGTAATTGTTATTAAATTGAAATTTTAATAAATTCATCTCGGCAGAGAGTAATTAGATTAACTGGCAAAAAAAGGGGCTTTTTTCTAGGGCTCTTGATTCCCATTTAATATGTTAAATTTTGCGAATTTCCTGTCATTATGCATCAGATGTATAATTTTGTAAAAGCGATTAGCTTTCATAATTCCATTATTTTACCGATATTTCATAAAAATGACGGCAATTTAACAAGAGGTCTGGATTAATTGCAATTTTATGCTAACTTTAAGCAAAACCATTTATTTAACGAATCAAACTTCCAGAAAGTATGTTGCTGTAATTTTCGGATTTACCTCCTTAAAAATATCTGCTCCAAAACAAATCGAGCTCGAAAGCAACAAAAGACTGCAAGGGATTTAAAGATCACATTGCAAACAGAGGATTTACGGAATTAAACTCATACTTCCTCTACAAATACAACGGGAAAATATCAAGGAAAACTAAATATAGGTTTAAATACGAACTTAAACATAACCTAATTAGTAATTTTATTATTACCCCTTAGAGATGTATATATTAAAAAGAAAAATTTTCAATTTTACTGTGTACATTTTTAAAATGCAAATTTAATTAAATTGTATTGTAGTTGAACCGTTTATTCTTTGGTATACATTATTATGTAATATAATAGAATCCACAGAGATATACACCATTGAGCATTGATTGTTCTATTGAAGCTATTATGTGCACCACAATGACAGGACACAATAAACGACAATTTAAAAGCACATATCATGTTGTAAGGTACCCTTGGTGACATCTTGTGTGTTTACAGAAATACCGTACTTGTCCTTTTTATACATAAAAGGGAATTAAATTACCTAGTTTGACAATGGGATGACAGTAAACGCAGATAGTTCATCGTTACGCAAAGCTAACTCTTAACAAACGGACGAATCTTGTTGACAGATACGTACTGTTTGGGTTTATTAAATTACCATTAGGGTATCCATCAATTGGGGTAAGTTTTTATTTATATACTTTTTTATTGCATGCCAAATGTGCTGCATTATAAAAAATAATTTGTTTGTTAAATAAAAGTTAACAAAATTTATTTTTCAGTTTTTGACAGAAATTTCTATAAAAATGTGAAATTAATTAAAAAAATTGTAGTGTGGTTACCACACGACTATCATTTACGAATTTAAGACATATCCGTTATTTTTAACAAAAACATAAGTTTATTTCATTATTTATTAACTAATTAGGTTGGCAGTAGTAGTAGTAGTCTTTTTATTTTGTTAAAATGTACATTGGTAATAATTCCGAGAGTTACATACTTCTTTTTTGAATAATAAATAACCATATTTTATTAATTGTCAGCTAAACTTAATAGAACCTTAAGGTTAGCTGACAATTAATAAAATATAGTTATTGGGTTTAAGTCACGTATTTTTATTGGTTGTTGCCAACGTTTCGCTCGCCGTTGCAGGGAGCATTCTCAAGGCGGAAAAGTCCGATGACTGAAGACCTTGTTCGAGTGTGTATTCCTATGTGTATACGAGCCTATGTGTATGCCTATGTGTATACGAGCGAAACGTTGGCAACAACCAATAAAAATACGCGACTTAAACCCGAAAGTAAGAAAACTTACATCGACCTCAGTCGCGAAAGTCTAAATTCTAATCTTAATCAGTACTTTTGAGCTTTACGCTCAGATTTTGACAGCAGTGCAGTTTTTTCAGATTTATTAAAGATTATTTTAAGCATTTCTAATCTTATCCTGATTTATTTTTTCCAGTTAGTATTATCTTTTGTTAATCGTTACTTTCAAATAGTTGTGAAGTTTTTTTTTTTAAAGCCAAAAACTTTTCACACTAAAAAGCTTTGATAGCCATTTATGTATTTATGTAGTATGTAGAATAAAGATTTCTAATTTTTATTATTATTATTGTAATTATCCCTAACAGTATTGTGAATTTAAATTATAAAAATATTAAGCTAATTGAGATAATACATAGTTCAGAATAGCAAATTTTTAACCGTAATAAAGTTGGCCATGGACTTTTGTCGTGATTGTTGTAAAACCCAAATTTTATATGAAACTAAGCATAGAAGCAACATTTACAAATAAAACATCAAAAGGGCATGAGATATGTACAAAAGTTATACTTTCATATTTTTCTACGCAAATATATACGTAAATTTAGAAGTTTTACGGTGCTTGGGGGAAATTTAACACAAGCAACAATTGACTTCAATTTAGTTTTTAAAAAACCTACCCGCGCTCTCCTATAAATAAATATGAATTATGCCGCAGCAATTAAACTGGCAACATTATTATTCATCTAAACAAATAGTTTTATCGTTTTTTATGACTATTCAAATTGGAGCGCAAGCATATAAATTTCATAACGATTTGCTCATCGCCGCAACAACGTGTGAGAAATTAACAAAAAAAATATTACATCGCCGCCAATCTAAACACACGAAAAACGTTCCCACGCAATTTTGTTTATATTATTAATTACCGATTCAGCTATGAGTTTTGCGATGAAATATTCCGGAATCGATAGCGCATGTAAACAGAGAGACTTGGGACGCATAAATAACGTGTGTTCGTGTAAAACGTCCTCACATTTGTGTAATTTCGCACAGGGGCACAGGTAACGTTCGACTCGAAAATTAGTCGCATTATAATATTTATATCATATTTTAACGTCGCGTTCCCAGCGAATTAATCATCGGTTTTAATTAGTGCCACGTTTCCATCACGGAATCGTTTAAGAATGAAAAAATAAATTAGATTTCAGATTTCACTTACATGCAACGAGAGAGAATATCATTTTCTGTTGCTATTTCTCGTTTGGCTTACCTGAAACAAAACAAAAAAATCAAGTTTATGTCGGGAGCATTAGTAGATTATTCAGACACAAATTTATTACTGGAAGGGAAACAAAAGATTTTTTGGTGTTGTACGGCTTTCATATGTGCTTTAAGTAATTACGTTTGTAATTTTGATAAATTTTTCATACGTGTGGAGTTTATAATTGGGTGCAGAAATTATTTAGGATGTTTGAAAAAAAAACACATAATTTTTTACATTTTTTTTTATATTGCGAAATTTAATCCTTACGATATTTTTATTTCAATTTTTAACGAAATAAGAGTTGTCATTAAATTATTTACAGTAGCTTTAAATAACGATATAAAAATAAATTTTAAATAAATACGCGATTTGTGCCTTGATACTTTTTGCCTAAAAATTAAGTAAACGTTTAAGGTTGTTAAAAGAATTCTTGGGGTGAGGTGAGGGAACTTTAAATTTCCAACAAGGAATTTTCGCTATTTATTGCAGATTCGAATTGAGCAGAAAAAAATATAAAAATTTTACCAGTAACAAGTTTTTGTATCCATTGTAGGTGGATTACGAAAAAACCTTCGATACAGTAACTCATGATAAGTAGATATCTTAAACGAAATGGGGCTAGATAGGCAGGACATATAATCAAATTCAGAAGTCCTACAGCATATAAACAAATCAATAGAAGTACTAAACACTATAAAAAGAAGAAAGCTGGAACGCTTTGGGCATGTTATTAGAAACGAAAATTACAGATTACTGCACACCATAATGCAGGGCAAACTACAAGGTTAACGCGGTCCAGGACGCCGGAGGACCTCATAGCTCAAAAATTTTCGACAGTGATATGGACAAAGTACTACATCACTGTTCAGAAAAGTTCAAATCATGAAGCTGGTCGTCAACGCTTTAGGAGAGCAAGACACATGAAGAAGAAGAAGATTATAGCGCCATCTAATATGATAACAAAAAAGTGTGTCAATAAAAGTTATGTCAGAAGCACTCAGAGGAAAAACTAACGCATGTAAAATGACCCTTTCCAGAAAGTTTCCACTATCATTGGAAGCAGGAAGAAGACCTACCAGTTTTTTAGACAAGGAACCCAAATTAGCAGATAGTAATATATAGAACAAAAATCCGTCAGACATAGATGGCATACTTGGTAAAGTAAATGAAAATGTTGAAAATCCAGATTGGACAATACTATTCAACGAATTGCTTAGTGGGAAATATTCCGCGAAGAGTGGAATAGAGGAAATTTTTATTAAAAAAGATAGAATAAAGACCAGCAGTCCTATTAAACATCATTAACAAACTTGCCCAACTAAAAAATGCCTGTACCGTAGGTAGAAGAGGAAGAAGACCTCTCTAAAAACAAATTTAACATCTTAATAATGGAAATTAATTGGGGAAGTTATTTCCAAAACGGAATTTCCACTTTTTATTGCAAATTCGGATTGGGCAGGAAAAAATACATAAATTTTACTACTAACGATTTTTATATCTATTGTAGGTGGCGCTGTAATTGCAAAAAAACAAATCTTGTGATTACTTATTCCTTCGATTACAAACAAAAAAGTGTTTTAAATAAAAGTTATGTCAGAAGCATACAGAGACACAACTATCGGAAGCAAAACGACTTTTCCCAAAAAGACCCACAATCATTAAAAACCTTTAACAGGAAGAAGGCCTACCAGGTTTTTTAAAAAAGAAACCCAAAATAGCAGATACTAATGTATGAAAGAAAAAAGCGCCAGACCTGCCTATAGACAAATTTGACGTCCATAAAAAGAAATCTATAGACGCCATAAAAGCCGCTTAAAATACGATTGACAAAACAAACAAAGTAAGGTACACTAAGCGTGAATTCTGCAGATTATTAACGTTCGACTTGAAAGGAACCTTTAATTCGAAAAACTAACAATGGACAAATTCTTACCAAATATGTTCAAAAGCTGCCTGCAAGACAGGAACCCTAAAGTGGCGCCTTCGACCCATCATTGAGTTGCGTTACACCTCAGGGGTCAATTTGAGCCATACTTTTAAACATTACAATTTTAGCATTTTGTACGATGAAGTTTTATATCTAAAATTATTAATTCGCAGCAGCAGGTTAGGCAAATGAATAATATATCGTAGTAAAACACAAAAAAAGGAAAAAAAAGTGATCGAAATGCAGACTATTTAAACGATAACAGATGGAAAGTGGGCACCCATAAGACGGGGTAGGAAGAGTTTAATATCAAAGTGACAGACGTAACAAAAACCATGCAGATAAGAGTTAAATAACTTGGCGTACTCTTTTATTTAGATATGTGTTTAACAACACACCTAACAAACACATGATTAGGAAATAGAAGACCGTTCTAAAAGGCAAGACAATGGAAGCACAAAAGAAAAAATAACAAGCGTTAGAAGAACCGGCGGTATAGATAGGAATTTTAATTAGTTATTCTTATAGCGACTTTCGCGCTTACTTTCGTGTTGTGCGTTTTTGTCTGCAATTACACGGAAGCAAGGGACCTACAGTTTAATGTGGGTTCCTAACCACTAAATTGGGGAAGATTTTGGGCAAGTACTCTCGGTGGTTGCCCGTTGCCTTGTGAGGGGGAAATGGTTGTAAAATTCCAATGGTTTTTCACGATTTGAACCCTGGACAAAGGTCCAGAGCTTAGCAGGCAACGCACAGCCCAACTAAGCTACTACTTCTCTGAACAAACGTATATAAATAAAAAACACAGGAAATAATTTCATAACACAGTTTCTGACAAATGACGAATGCTTCGAAAGCTATTTACTTAAAAGTCACAAAAGATAAAAATGTGCACTACAAGTACTATAAGAAGGAGATCAAATCACTAGTTCTTACACTTCTAATCTGCCGCAAATGAAGACCACAAAATAGTAATTTAGAGAAGACAGTAAGCGTTAATCATAAGAAAATGTCATTCTGAAGAAGCCAAGGAGCTTCAAAGAGATAAGGCAATGAAATAGTTGCGAAAAAGATGGCAGGACTTGAAAGATATGCGGCAAAGACAGGTTGACTACATATGCGGCAAAAAGAAGAAACCAAGGAGAAAAATCGATGAAATAAACAAATAAAAACCAACCTAATTTTGGGTTAGGTATGTCAAAAAAATAGTTTTAGTCGTTTTTAATGAAATATTGAGCACTTTTAATTGCCGAAAACACTCTATTCGGCACCAAGCCGTATCTTATGAGTATCCACGAGTATAATGTTGGGCACGAACGACTGGAAGTGGAAAGAGTGTTTGATTAATAAACGAGTGTATGAAGAAGTTTAAAAAACGCGTTTCAGACAAAACGTTTTTTACTTCCGACTTAAAAAAGTTACATTTTTTACTCACATATAGAGTGCGCGTCATTTTAAATATGGGAGTAAAAAACTTTTAGTCTAAAACGCGTTTTATAAACTTCTCCAGCCAGACACAACTTCGAAAACAAGTTTTTCTGAAAAAGTGGAGTCAAAAAAGAATATTTCCTCAAAAATTTTGATTTTAAAAATTTCCTGAATTACTACACATTTTTTACTTAATGTAAATGAAAGTAAAAAAGTTTATTAATGCCTCATTAATAGTCACAATATTTGATGTTTAATTGGTACAAACACAACATCATTTGAAATCGCACTTGAATCAAGAACAAACATTTTATTGATGTTTACATACATATACGTTATATTGTTACTAAATGCATTGTTGTAAAATAATATTACTATTTCACATTTGAGCTTAAATTACAAAAAAAATTCGGGCTAATTCAATATACCCACAAAATTTGCGCATCATGTAATAAATTCATCAATCGCGGTAATTATTTGTGTAAAAATCTCTTGTGATATATTTAATAAACAAATTAATAATGTAGTGTAACAAACACATGTAGCACGGTCAATTAGATATTGTTGGAACTGTGTAATGTGGAGCACAAAGTTATGAATACGTATCCGGGAACAATGCGAGCCATTGTTGATTTTAAGTACCAATATATAGGATGACTGAGGTGAATGTTTTACACGTGAAATATGCGATCCACTTTATATATCGATATGGTAGATATTTCTTCCTGTCACGATAATGTTGAACGTGCGGGGGTTCCGATCCGATTGTTTCCCGAATTAAATGCGCATCAAAAAGGACACAATCCGAATTTACACCCCGAACCTAATTTTTTTTAACCACAAAAAAAATTCACCTGCAAGGCAAACTCAATCGTGTACTCGACTTGAACACGGAAATTTACTGCTGCAATAAAAAAATTATAATATGCATGTTAACAGATCTTCGATGGAAAATGTACATTCTATATCTATATGTTTGCTTAGAAATTTATCATTTATATCACGCGATTAAAAATTTTATTACTTGGAAAAATTGTTTTTTAAAAGTTTGTTTGGCAAGAAGCACGTTTTATAGTTTTGCAATGATAAAATATTGATAATATTCTTGTTATTACGTTCTATTGTAAATGTACTTTTCAGTTTGAATTGTAAGTGGGGGATATGCAAAAACAGACTTTATGCTTAGATCTTGGACCATTTCAAGAGAGAAAGATAGGCTTCAATACTATTTTTATTATTATTATAATTATTTTTATTATAGAATTTAGACTTTCGCGACTTCGGTCGATGTAAGTTTTTTACTTTCGGGTTTAAGTCGCGTATGTTTATTGGTTGTTGCCAACGTTTCGCTCGCCATTGCAGGGAGCATTCTTAAGGCGGAAAAGTCCGATGACTGAAGACCTTGTTCGAGTGTGTATGCTTATATAGGACGAAGAGAATTAGTGGGGATGAGAATTTAATGATGAAAACAACGACTTAAACCCGAAAGTAAGAAAACTTACAACGTTTTAATTATTAACATTTTTTTAATAAAATTTGCTCCGATTATTATTTCTAGTAGACCATTAAACTTGGCACCTAAATTAAAGTTAAAATATTATGCGGAAGAACGTAATAAAAATAGTAAAATTTATTCTCTCCGGCTTTGAGAGATTAGTCATGGAAATATAAAGAGTTGGCAGCATTCCTAAAAAATAAAAATCGCCACGTAACAATAACTGAATAACAGAATATATTTTTGCATTTGTTTTTTTATATTTTCACAAATTGGCAATTTTAATCCCAGGCTGGCGAGCACTTTTTTTCCTTTTGTTACGATTTAATTCGTATTGAATCCTAAAAATAGTTACGTCCTCACTAAGCCGCGTGCTGTCGAGGATAATACAAGCGACGTCCTTTACAAACGGAGTAGTCACAAGGACGTACGCTAGCGTGCGTTTGGAAATAACTTCCAAAAATGATTGTAATAAATAATAAATAAAGACGAATCGATTCAACTAAATTAATGTTTATGTTTAA